>VZSE01000094.1:444940-457703 GCA_013398275.1 Promerops cafer
CCGGGCAGAGCCCGCGGGGCCTTCCCACGGGCCGCCGCTCCAGCGCGGCCCTTTGGCCCCTGCCCGGGACTGGCGGCCGCCACCGCGGGCGGGGTGACCCCGCGCCCGGCCCGCTCCCCGCCGCTGACAGTGTGGTCTCTCCATGCAGCTCTGCAGGAGAATTTGGACAAGAAGCTGTTCGGGCAGCACTTGGTGAGCAAGGTGGTTGTAAAAGCCGTGAGGGGCTTCTTGAACAACACCAACGCCAAAAAGCCGCTCGCGCTTTCCTTGCACGGGTGGACTGGAACAGGCAAAAACTTTGTCAGTAAAATCGTCGCCGAAAGCATTTATAAAAGAGGTCTGCAGAGTAAATACGTCCATCAGTTCGTGGCAACTTTACACTTTCCTCATGCTCACAGCATCAATCTCTACAAGGTAAGAATGAGCTGTGCTGCAATGAGTTATAAATGTCACGGCATGATCAGTACATCAGACCTAGATGTTATTTTATGCAGTAACATGTATGCTATGCTAGTTTTGTGATTTTCTGTACAGAACTGTGTAGATCCTAACATCCATCAGGATTGGTTTTCCCATGAATGTGAAGGTTTTTGCGTGTTTTGAACCTCTCTTTAGGGAAGAGTGATACGGTTTACTTTTCATTCTGCACTTTGCTTAGAGATGAGACTGACATAAGGATAAACACTATTCCTGGTTAGGCGATGTGTTGGTGGGCACTGCAAAAAAACCAAATAGTTCATGACTCTGGGAAACAACCTGGTGACCCCCAGGTTTGTTAGGCACCATGGCAAGCTCACACATGGCTCTCTGAGGCATCATTGTCTATTCTACTGCACGCTGAACAGGCTATTTAGTTTTCTGTGGATCCATTTCCAAGCTGTAAAGCAAAATCACAAAATACTCTGCTGTGAGAAAGGTACAGGTAAATATATTTGGAATTGTGTCAGTTCTGTAGGCAGGGAGATACCATGGAGCAGTAGCTCAGATATGTTTTATGGTTTTTTTCTTTCTTCACTGCTCAGTTTGAATGAGTACCACTGTCTTGTAGTACTGCATGTCGATATTCAGTTTGTATGTGTTAAAAATGGGAACATGATGGTCTGCAAACCTGATTTCTAAATGGAGGAAATAGACATTTTCTTTTTTACAGCTTATTTCCCCCCTTCTTTTAACTCAGCCATTTTGAAATAAAATGATGTTTTTCTGCATTTGTTGTGAGGTGAATACTCTTGGGAAATTTGCTGCCCAGGGCAGTAGGAGGAAGTATTGCTGCTTATCTCCAATACACCTGCATTTCAGGGACTGAGTAGAATAAATAAAAAAGTGATGAATCACTGAAAATACTCAGAACAGTTATTTCTCATGCATCTAGCAGCACATCAACCCTTTTCCCCCCAGTTAAGGCATTTTAGATCTTGAATGTAATACTCAAGGTGAAAATGCAATGCTTAAGTGAGACTCTTTCAATGCAATAAAGCATTACCCTTTCTGGACAGCAGTGTTTTAAGAAAGACTTGTAATTGTCATCATTTAACTTCTGATTGATTAAAACACAGGGAGTTAAATTTTGTTTCTGCTTCTGCCAGTGACTGCAGGTGCAATTTCTCACTGCTGCTGCCAGGTAGCCAGTTTAATATTGCTTATATTAAGGTTGTTTAGACCAAAGTGCTGCCAAAAGTCATCATCTGACTTGTCAGACCTTGGCTTTGTGTGGCTGTTCTTTGGTGGGACCCATTTTTTGTCCTACTGTGCACCTTCATTTTTGCTTTTTATAGGAATATCTAGAAGAATTTCTGCTTCTCCTATCCTGTCTCTTGGTATCTTAAAATTTTTCAGAACCAGCATGGGATTTTGTTGAGTTTTCATTTACAGCTTGTAACCATGTTTCAGTTAAGAAGCCAAAGCTATTAAAGTGACACCACTGAAACAACTCCTTCAGGACAAGGTTCCATAAACAGAAAGTGCTATTTTTTCTGGTTTTTCAACACAAGCTCAGCATCTTTCACTTTTATGGCACTCAGGACCAGTTGCAGTCGTGGATTCGGGGAAATGTGAGCATCTGTCCCCGGTCACTCTTTATATTTGATGAAATGGATAAAATGCATGCAGGACTCATTGACTCAATCAAGCCCTTCCTGGACTACTATGAGCTGCTGGATGGGGTGTCCTACAGACAAGCCATCTTCATTTTCCTCAGGTAAACAGTGGCTTCTCAGGGTTGCTGTTCTGTACACTCCGTGCTTTTACTTCATAACTTCAACTTTTAAAACTACCCCCAGCTACAATCTCTGTTTTCTCTTTACTTAGCAATGCAGGAGCTGAAAAGATAACAGAGGTAGCACTAGATTTCTGGAGAAATGGGAGGACAAGGGAAGATATCCAGCTCACAGATATCCAAAATGCACTCTCTGTGTCTGTCTTCAACAACAAAAATAGTGAGTAAAACTGGGATTGCTTTTGAGGTGGTAAAAGTTACACAAAAGGGATGGGCTACATTTTTACAAGCTATGGTTTCTTCTTGATGTGGCCTCCAGTTTTTGGCTTGTGAGATGCAGAAATGCAGTTATGGGGCCTGCAGTTGGCTCCCAGGATGAGTGAAGATGCAGGAGCTCAGTGTGCACCTTGGCCGCCAGACTGTTTGCTGCCTGTTGGACTGCACATTTTGGGGGAAGTGCTTCATAGGTTTCCTCACACAGGACTTCTGATGAAAAGGGGTTTTAACATAATTATGCTCTAAATTTAGCATTGGAAGCAAATTCGGTGTATTTCTTAAAAAGTTTAGATACAAGCTCCAAAAAAAGGAATAAGAAAACTGGTTTGGGAGAGCTCATAGGTAGAGAAAATCTGTCCCTCCTTTGGTGAGAGAGGGAAAGGTATGAGACCAGCACCCGGAGAGCAAGGCTCAACCACAGTCAAAATTCATTCATTCAGCCTAAAGGACCACATTTACATGTCTGGCCAAAATTTTTTTCACAAAGTAACACAAGAAGGGGCTTGTGCTGACTTATGCATTATAGTGCCCTAAAATCCCAGGTGACTTCTTAGCTGTGATCTGCCCTTTGCTGCCATTCAGCCCGTGGTAGTGTTTAACTAGAGAAATACTAACCAGTGTCTCCCTTCGCAGGTGGATTTTGGCACAGCACCTTGATTGACAGAAACCTCATTGACTACTTTATTCCTTTCCTGCCTCTGGAATACAAACATGTGAAAATGTGTGTCAGGGTTGAGATCGAGTCACGTGGCTTCACTGTGGATGAAGACATTGTGAGCAGGATAGCTGACGAGATGACCTACTTCCCCAGAGAGGAGAGAATCTATTCAGATAAAGGATGTAAAACTGTGGATGCAAAGCTGGATTATTATTATGACTTCTAATGCTTTATTGCTACAACCTGCAAAGAAGCAAATTTAACTTAATCACAAAGTGGGAGACCTGAGACATTTCATTTTTAAGTACTTTTTAAAGAAGGGAACACTATTTTATAACTGGTGTGTGAATAAGCAGCAAAAGTGCCTCTGCATTTTTGTCACCAGTCACGGCTCCCGAGTGCTTCAGCCTTGTGCTGTGAAGGTAAGAAGGAACTGCTTTGGGAATTCCTGGATCTGGCAGGGCTCAAGACTCCTTGAATCATGTGTCGATCATCGGAACCCTTTGGCAGACTCTTGACAGGTATAGAAGTACTGAGACTATGACCTAATTTTAATTTGATTTTGCTCTGATGTGGATGATCTCTAGACAATACTGAGAATTTTAATCAAAGTTCCTGTGTCTCTGAAAGCCTTCATTGGTCTTGTGTGGGAATATGCATTAAAAATAGAACATGTTTCTTCTTGCCTTTAACAGCTTGGGCCCAGTAAAGTTAAGGGGGGAATTCTGGAATTAAAAACATCTGGGTTCTTCTATCCAACATCATACAGTGCCATTGTCTTTTTCAAAACCGAGGTATAATTTAGTCTCCTATGTGTCAAACCAAGAACATAAAACTCTTTGTTGTGAATAGTGTTCAGAGAGTGCACTTAATATTCCAAGGAAGTGAGTTGAAATCCTTAAATGCCACACTGGTGTACTTCGTTCCTATTTTAGGTTAGTCTTTATGTATAAAGTTGCCCACAGCAGGCTCTCCCAGGAGTGATCTCAGGAGAGAGAACTGTGCTCTGGGAGTGGTGAGTCAGCTTCATGGAAAGGCTGCAACATCATGGGAAATGTGTATAGATTATATTTTACACCATGGAAATTGAAAGAGGTTTCTCCTCTTCATTTATATGTTGAATTCAGGGGTCAGCTTGCAGGGGTTTCCCTTTTTCATCTTCTCTGTGTGCCTTTGAGGCAAGGATGGAGGCAGATCTAAAGGCATTTGAAAAAAAAATAACCCATAAAATGTGTCCACTGAAGTTACTGTGAAGGGTGTCAGACTTGTTTCTGAATGTGAGCACTGCAGAGGCTTTTTACATTCCAGTTACTGTTCAAAATAAACTTTTCTCATCAGAAATGTATTTCTTAGCTACCTTCTGGTGTTCTTTGCATTCAGTGATTTGATATTAATTTTGCACAAATTTACTCCATGTTGAGGAAGAGCACACTGCATTCCTGGCTGTTCAAGCTGTGCTTGAGTACAGGTATTTCCCTTCTGCAGTTCAAAGGGCAGAGATAGGAGGAGATGTGACTCTTTGCTATCTAGTGAAACAAATTAAGCTTGGAGTGGAAACTGCACTTCTGGACTATTTTTACTAATTACAGTTGTGTGGTTTTTGTAGAGGCAGAATTCCTAGATGCATGTGTGCTCAGTAAGGATGAACTTGTCTTGTAGAGACCAGTTAAAACCCTGCTGGTCATCTCCTCCTCCCACTGTGGTACCACTGCCCAAACACTGCAGGCTCTGTTTGAAGCCACCCACGTTTTCAGTGGCAGCATCTTGGAGTTTTCTCTGCACGGGGGAAAAATAAATGGCCAGTGAGGCTCCAACTGTCCACTTGCCCTGAAGGGGTGTGTAATGCAAATTATCAATCCTACTATTTGTCAGCAAATGAGTGCTTTGAACTCAGGTATTTATCTGTTTCTTTGACTTACTGATTATAGCAAGTAATTGGCTAATGGGAAAAAGCAGATGTAATAGTGATAAACTTGTACTGTGGTCTGGTACCAACAGAATCAGTACAACCAAGCTGTCTTGTGGCTCTTCCAGAACTATCTTAGTTCTTCCTTGTGTGCCAGTGCAGCATCAATACAAGCATTTGATATACATTGGTAGCCAGTATTTCATTGTATCACAGCCCTGAATCGCCCAGGGTAGATGGAAGCTTTCTCTGGAGAGCAGGAATGATGTGGGAAAAGGGTGGAGACTGCCTCTGTTTAATCTTTTCTGTTCTGCAGACCGGCCAGGAGCAGCTCCATCTGGGTAAAAGACATAGCTGTACCTGCAATCACTCCCAGATTTGATCCTTCTGATTCTCTTGCTATTCCTCCCCTGTATGGTTTCAGAGCTAAGGTCCTCACTCTTTCTTGCTAGGACTGAGTAACTTTGGCCATTATTCTATTTAATAGGCCATTTAAGATTGGATCAGACAACTTAAAGGCAAATGTCATGGGTGAAAGGTCTGCTGCCCAGAGAAACAGTCCATTGGCCAGGTGAGGAGCTGAGCAGTCCCAAGAGTGAATTCTGTTCTTACCAGAGTCCAGGACAAGCAGCTGCTGCTTTAGTTCAACTTTCTGCAGTGTTCCAAGATCTCACACTGTGCTCATAAAATGGTTTCAAATCACTGAAATAGGAAGTGCTGCTGTCCTGCCAGCCAGAGGCAGTCTGGCCCCAGAGCCTGGTGTGCCCAGGGAGGGACAAGCAGCTGAGCTGTCCCATGAGTGCTGAAGTCCAAATGGACAGCAGAGCCTGTGCTTCCCAGGCAGCTCCCTGACATTTCCTGGTGCATCCTTAGAGCACAACACGTGGTTCCCAACTGACCCTTCAGTGAGGTGTGAGCTGCTGCCAGCAGCTGCCCCACGCTTGCAAAGGAAGTGCAGCAGAAACATGCAGTGCAGCTGGTTGCAAACTGCATAAACAAGTACTTTGCTATATCTGAAAATGATTGACCAAGAGAGAAGAAGTAACTTAGGATTTATTCCAACTGCAGTTCAGTAGTATTTAGTGTTTTGAAATAGCACAAATATGTTCTTTTTGGAGTGAGTGAAACTGGATGCAGCATATACAAGTATGAATAAATCAGTTAGTAGGCAAAACATCACACTGAAAAGTGACAGTCCAATGTCCCAAGGTTAATGGCTTGCTAGTGTTTGGCTCTGGAGATTGCATCAGTGTGAACAGTTCGCCAACGTTTGACAATCTCCAGTGGGGCTGTAAAAGGCAATCAACACTTTTAATTTAGAGCTTACCATGAGTGCTAAACTCTCTGTTGTAATTTGAATTAACATAATTGTAATGAGACCTATAATTTAGCATCACCTCTTAAAGGAAGTTTAAGAACAAGTGAGGGAACAGATGATGCATCATCCCTTGTACCAATTTAAAACCACAGTACAGTCAACAAAGTGAAAGGCACTTCTGTCTTGCATTACAACATTCGATACACAAGTGATGGGAGACTAAGAGTTAAAGCTTGCAACAGCGTTTAAAACCCAGCCTCCCCACTGGGTGAAGGTTAAATTGATCTTTCCCAGCTTCTTAACTCATCACTCACCCTTTCACACAGGCATTCTTTAACATTAAAAGGTACTATAAACCATACCTAACTAGTGAGGTATAGGATTGTTGCTGTTGCTTACACTTCAGCATAAAAATACATTATTAAAAATAATTTCTTCCATTCAAGTGTCTTCCAAGCAAGGTGAAAATAGCATTATCCACACCTTGACCATGAGGAGCAGCAGGGAGGGACTACTAAAGACCTTACAGACTTCAGGCCCAGGAGCCCACACACAGATTAATCTGACGAACTGCAACAGTCGAATTCTCATGAGAGATTTTTCTGCTTAAGTACAGAAGACTGGCCTAGTATGTTGTAACAGATCTCTCAGATGGGTCCCTCAGTTTAGGAAGACCTGAAGTCACAAATTTACTTAGCCCCTTTAAATACTTTAACTTAAATTTCTTTTTCCCCAAAGAAACATGGGGCAAGCTCTTACTTCCTCTTCGCCCGCCCTCTATTATTTAGTAACAGATTTTTAGGAGCTCATAATGACTCCCCATATTTATGTACTAGGAGATGTAGGATGATGCCCAGCTGAAGCACAGGAAGATTTCTACCATATCATCTTCTTACTGCAATGCACCAAGGAGTTCACCCTTGCAGACATGATTACAGTTCAGAATACAGCACACATCCCTCCATTTCACTATGAATGTGAACAGGACCATGTACATGGAAAGGGAATATGACTATCTGGAAAAATTCCTCAGTTTTCTTTTGTTCAAATCTAGTTTATGTGGAAAGAGGAATTAAATACTTAATAATCCCAGCACTTGGAACAATAAAGCAGAAGAGACTGTATCCAGTGCTGTGTGTCACACTAGAAATTCTCTATGGATTAAAAGAAAACTAAAGGGGGCAACACTGGGATACCAGCCAGTTCAGACATGAACAGCGCTCAGAAGCCAGGCTGGATGGGACTGTGAGTGACCTGATTTAGTGGAAAGTGTCCCTGCCCATGGCAGAGGATGGCACTAGATCTCTAAGTCACAATTCTATGTTAAGTTTAAAAAAAAAAAAAAAACAAAAAAACACCAACAAAACCAAACACGCGAGCTACAAAGCCCATACAGCTCACTCTGGTATTTTCACCATACTCCCTGCAACAGTAAAAAAGTGTAAGTGCAAATACACAGATTTCCAAGAGCTCTAAAAGTGCTTTGGAGACTCAAAGTGGAAATCAACCCCTGGCTTTCGTATCTCTCATCACAAGGTCTTCGTGAATATCCAACTTGGCCTGGACAGTCTTGCAGCCTTTATCAGAGTAGATCTTCTGCTCCTTGGGGAAGTAGGTCATCTCATCAGCCACTTCCTGAACAATCTTCTCATCCACAGCATAGCCACGGGCTTTCATTTCAGCCCTGACACACATCTTCACGTGCCTTTGCTCCAGGGGCAGGAAAGGGACAAAGTAGTCAATAAGGTTCCTGTCAATGATGCTGCTGTGCCACAGCCCACCTGGATAAATTGGGGGAGAAAAAAAATCATAAGGAGTTTCTCTAAACTTGATCCTGCATGTGACAGAATCCACAGGCCAGGCTGAATTCACAGAGCAATTTGTCTCAGCCACTGAGGAATGAATTTCCCGTTTTTGGGGCAAAGTGACTTACTATTCTTGTTGTTGAAGACTCCTACAGAGAGCAAGGGCTCCAGGTCTTTCAGCTGAATATCTTCCCTGTGCTTTCCACTTGTCCAGAAGTCAAGAGCTGCTTTGTTAATTAAATCACCACCTGCATTGCTGATCATAAAAGAAAAATGTACAGTGGTGAAATACAGACACAAGTGAACCAGAATTTCTTTTGCAGCCAGTTACACATATTGCTTATCTTCTTGATATCAAACAAATAATCAAAATGAATCCTGTAAGGCAAAATTTAGGGAGTCTTCAGTTAAGTCGCCACCTGTGTGTGGTGGGTTGCCCCCAGCCAGCAGCCAAGCACCTACACAGCCACTTGCTTACTCCCTCCTGCCTCAGTGGGATGGAAGGAGAAAACAGGAAGAGCAAGTCTGAAGACTTGTGGGTCAAGATAAAGATAGTTTAATAGGAGGAGGAAAAAAAACCCAAGGAGGACTAAGGAAATCACCACCCCCACAGTCAGACCAACACCCAGGCAAATGCTGAAGAACCATCACCTTAAAGCTGAAACCCCACTTTTTCCCCCACCCCCGTTTTTATTGCTGAGCATGGCATGTCACAGTATTAAATATCCTCCTGGGAAGTTCAGGCTGTCCCAGCTGTGTCCCCTCCCATCCTCCTGCCCACCCCAGCCTACTGTGGGAAAAGCCTTGAAGCTTTACAGACATCATCCAGAAATGGGCAAAACATTGGTGTTTTATCAACACTCTCATAGCTGCAAATCCCAAACAGCACCAAACCAGCTGCCCTGAAGATATTTAACTCCATGCCAGCAAGGTCCAGTATTTGGTGCACTCATCCCAAAATGTGAACTCTTACGTCCTGTGCTCTGGGCCAGCTTCATGAGCTCAGCATGCTGCAGTGGCCATGCATAGCATCAGACCTGGTCCACTACAGCCACAGGCACAAGCTCAGAGTGCTCCCCACTGTCTTTTCACAGAGAATCTTCCCTCCAGAGCATTTTTTTTCTGTTCTTTGAATGAGGTCCCCAAGAAACATCATTATCATCATAAATAAACATTCTCAAAATGACAGAAATTGGTGCCACAGACCTGAGGAAGATGAAGATGGCTTTCCTGTAGGACACCCCATCAACCTCCTCATAATAGTCTAAGAAGGGCTTGATGGCATCAATGACACCTGGATGCATTTTGTCCATCTCATCAAAAATGAAGACAGAGGAGGGACAGGCACTGACATTGCCTCGAATCCAGTTCTGCAGCTGTTCCTGGAACAAGAGGTTGAAAGCCACTGAAAAACAAGGTCTTAACTGGATGTACTGCAAGATTCTTGTACGTGACAGATTCTGGGGACACACTGTCAAATCTCAGTATCCCACACTCACTGGCTGGTGAATGAAAGAGGAAAAAAACAAGAAAATGGAATCACCCAACACATGCAGACCGATGTCCAGCTAGAGCTAGAGCAACAACCACCTTGGAAACCAATGCCCCCCCATTTTTTGCTTCTTCAACCCCCATTCCTGTGGCTGAGCATGACAGCATGTGGTGTGGAATATCCTTCTGGCCAACAGGGGTCAGCTGTCCAGGCTGTGCCCCCTCCCCATCTCTTGCCCACCCCAGCCTGCTCGGTATGAGTGAGAAAAACTAGCAAGCTTTGAAGCTATGCAAGCACTACTGTAACAGCCAAAACGCCACTGTGTTCTCAATATTATCAACACTGTTTCAGTCATCAGTGCAAAACATGGCCCCGCAGGGGCTATGGAGAAGGTTCCTTCCATCCCGCAGAGCCAGGATAATGCCGCTGGAACAAACTCTCCTTGCAGCGAGCACGGGAATCAGCAGATGGCATCAGTGAGACGGCAGTGCTAGGAAATGGAAACTATCTCGGCTTTTTGGTGCCTTTTACTTTATGCATGAACTTCCCCTTCCATCTCTCCTAAGCATCAACTTTTGAACTCCCAGCTGCACGTCTCCAGCTGTCAGGAATATTAATCAGAATATTCTGAGTTGGAAGGGACCCAAAAGGATCATCGAGTCCAATTTTTAAGTGAATGGCCCATACAGGGATCGAACTCCCAATCTTTGCATTCTCAGCATCATGCTCGGGATCAACTGAGCTCATCCCAGTGGGAACCTGCGGGAGATGTGCAGGACACCCTCCAGCACGGGGTTTAGGGACCGACTGGGGGTGAGCGGGCCACCTCCTGCCCCCTCCTCACCTTGTAGAGCTTGACCTGGTCGTGGTGGGGGAAGTGCAGGGTGGCCAGGAAGAGATGGACGAACTTGCTGCGCAGGCCGGCGGGGTGGACCTGCTCCGCCAGGATCTGGCTGAGGAAGTTCTTGCCGGTGCCGGCCCAGCCATGCAGCGACAGCATCAGCGGCTTCTTGGGGCTGGGGTTGTTGCTGAAGCCCAGCACCGCCTTCAGCACCACGTCCTTGGCCAGGTGCTGCCCGAAGAGCTTGTTGTCCAGCTGCGCCTTCAGCGCTGCGGGGAGAGGGACAGCTCAGCACCACGGTCACCGCGCACGCCCCGGGCCGCGCTGCCCAGTGACCGGCCGAGCTCGGGGGCAGCCCGGCCGCCCCCCGCCCCCGCCGTACCGGTAGCATTGAGGCGCTGCCCGGCGCGGGGGCAGCACTCCACGTAGCTGCAGTAGAACCTGGGGTGGGACAGGTAGCCGGTGAGCGCCGAGGCCACGCCGATGGCCAGGCCCACGCTGAGCGGCTCCAGCGCCGCCAGCCCCGGCAGCAGCACCCACAGCAGCGGCCCACCGCGCCTGCGCGCCCGCGCGTCCCCGCCTCATGAGGGGCCGCCGCCATGTTTGTGCCGGGCAAAGATGCCGAATCCCGAGATGGGGAGGGTGGAAGGGACCGCAGCGCGTCACCGGCTTACCGAATCCGCCGGGGAAATTAAACCCTCCCATAGCGGCCTTTCACTGTTAGCGAGGAAGGCGTTACTTTATTCTGGACAGGCCGACCAAATTGCAGCCTCCACACAGACACAAAGGGTTTTTTTACTTATTGATACCTTTTTAACAAGCAAGGAAATTATTGCTTATTGGTTCTAAATTACATAATTTTCTTTCATTAGTTACTATTCTACCCTCTATTGATTTCTCGCTTCTTATGCTAGTTAGTCCATAATTTTAGTCTTTTTAGTATCTTTTCCTCTGGTACCGACTTTACAACGCAGAAACTGAGTCTTCGCTAGTCTCCGACAAAATTGTGTCTACAAAATGTCCTTGTGGTCCATAATTTCTGCGTTCCAGGTGTTCAACCTCAACAATACATATTTCTCTCTCAGGCTTTGTTCATGGAGGCCAGTTAGTTTGTCAAAATGTAAAGTTTCGGTAATTTTCCCAAGCTGTGTTCCCGGCCTGTTGATTCGTGTCCTTGGCACCACCGGGAAGAGCCTGATCCAGCTTCGTGGCACCCCGGCTTTACATATTTATACACATTGATGAGGTCTATCAATGGCATTTGCCACCCTGATGGTGCCATAAACCAGCACAGCCCATTTCCGCAAATATAAACCAAGAAATCAGCAAGGAAAATGCTCTGGTACTGCTCGGAGAAGCAGGGTACACAACTTCTTGTGGGATAATGAATATTAGGTTAGTGCAGCCTCTGCCTCGTAGAGCCGCTGTGGGTGCTAACCCTTATCTTCCACAACCCCACCAAAGGAAGCTCTCACCACCCTGCGAAGGAACACCAGCTTGGCCCCCCGTGCCCTTGCCACTGCCTTACCTGTGAAGTTCAGAGTGCCATTCTTTTTGCAGCACTCCTGGAAGCGGCACTTGAGCCAGGAGTTGGAGGAGAAGAGATGCCAAGCCATGACAGCGCTTCCCGCAACGATTGAAGCGCTGAGAGGGTCAAAAGCCGGCGTCAGAGTGGGCACAAGAACAAAGATTACAGCAGCCTTCAGGAGCTTCATGGTGGGAGCTGACTGCCAGCCTGGCTCAGCAGGAAAAGAAACCAAAACAGAAACTACAGAAAAACTTCCGGGAGTGTGGAGCCTGGGGTTGCTGAAAGGGCTGGAAGCCAAGTCTCCTCCTGTAAGCTGGAGGTGTTAATGAGTTAACAGACTTATCACGCTGCTCCAGGAGAACTGAAAGTGTTGGGAACAAAGCATTGCATAGGCAGAGTGAGAGTTTCACTAGAACAATCCTAGCTCTGATCGGAGGAGGACTGGAACCTCTCAGCATCTTAACCAAGGTGCTAATTGCGCTGGTGATTAACGGAGAACACAGAGATGCTTGTTTTGGGCTTAATTGCGAGTGGTTGTGCACACAACATTACACAGCTCGAGGATTTCCGTTGCAGTGCCTGGGGCTCTGCAATTCGCAGCACTGAACGTGTCAGAAAGCTGCTGTATTAAGAAAAAGTCCTCAGAGCAGATTTTTTTGTCCTGACAACTTCACTATCTCCTCACCTCCAAAAAAAAAAAAAAAAAAAAAAAAAAAAAAAAAAA
>VZSE01000094.1:457730-507536 GCA_013398275.1 Promerops cafer
GTGTTTGCAAAGAAGGACAGACAGCAGAAAAGGGTTTGCTTTCTCAGCAGGCACTTTTTTTTTAAATTAAAAAAAAAAAAAAGTGAAACGCATGTTTCAGCAATTCCCATTTTAGTTTTAAAATCTCATTGGAAAAACACTGAGCAGCGTTTAATATTCAAAATACCTGCTCAAGATTTGATGACTGTCTTTGACGAGCGCCCAGTGCTGCCGAGCAGCCGGGAAGTGCCGTTGTTCCCTGTTTGAGAGAATCCAGGCTGCTAGCTGCCATCGAGCTTTGAGGGGGGCACAGCTTAGACTCTTGGTTCCTCATTCCAAGACTGCAATGGGTTTCATTCCTGGGTTTGCCCAGGTGTCCTCCAAGCCCCGGGGTGGGCTGCCAAGCACCGAAGGAGCTGAGTTTCCAGGGCTTTCCAGCTGCTATCTCCACTTGGACACCCAGAGACTGCAGAGAGTCCAGAGGAAGGAACTGGCAGTGGAGTATGCAGGATTCCATGTCGCCTGGGCTCTCTTCGAGCTCTCTTGGAGACAAACAAGTTTTATAAAGGTGGTTTAATACCGCTGAAAATGCCGGGAATTCTCCAGTCACGTCTTTCCTCTGCACCGACCCCCTCTGCATCTGTCCGTGCTGAACACTAGATGGGGCGTCAGACACAGGATTTGGTCCAGGATGTACATGGGAGAACAGTTTTTGCGGAGAACTGAGTCATGATTGAGAAAAACAGCGGAGTGTGGACTACCATCTGCAGAGCTGACAACTTGTGTTGTGAAACGTGATTTCTTGGGATACACAGTAACCCGTCCCGCGGCTGCTGAGGGATCACAGAGAGCCAAAGCTATGAGAGCCATTTCAGCAAAACAGCCAAACTCATCCTACAAAGGAAGGTGGTGAGTTTAGATAAAGAAATCAGGCTGTTCATCTGGGGTCTGCAGATTCTCATCTGTCCATCTGAATTACAGTGTGAGCAGGTTGCCTTGCTCACCTCTCAGGCTTCAGCAGGTATTTCACTATTCCCCTGTAGAATCAGTGTGGCCCAACAAACACAGACGTGGACTGTCACCCCTGAATCTCTCTGAGATAAAGGGTAGTGTCTTGCAAAGGGTAAATCAATTTCATGACAGTCTTTTCTGATTGATGTGTGAAGGGGATGAGATGTCCTGAGCAAATTTTTCATTGTGCTCTTATGTGTTTTCATAAGGTCTCAACAGCTTGGAAGGGACTGCATCTCCCAAAACACAGATGGGAAATGCAAAGTGATATGCTAGAAACAGCACAGAGAAGGAGAATTACCTCATCTGTGCAAAAAGAAGGGGTAGCATGAGATACATCTATAGATCTTCTCCTTTCCATGTGGGAGGGAGGTGGCATATATTTCCTATACAACAATAGGACGTATGCTGCATAACAGGTACCAGATGGGTGTTTAAATAATCTTCAGCTGCTGCATGTCATGCTGTTATCTCATTATCCGCTACAAGTTAAATGGGTTCAAGCTGGGCCTGGACATGGATGAGATGTCTAATAGTGGTGGTGAGGCTGACATTGATGGCAATTTCCTTGAACAGCAGTCTGGAAGCTCCAAGTGGAGCACAGACCCTGCAACACACAGTCCTCAGTGCAATGTTTTGTGCCTGTTGTGTTGAACATGTTGCTCTTTCACCTCAACAACCTCCTGTGCCCTAGGCACAGAACTGGCATCCTGTCATGCCTTGATGTTGCCCTCCTGACCAGCACAGGGGTGGGGGGTGGTTGGCCAGCAGTCGGTCATCTTGAACCAGCTGCCACAAGCTGAAAGTACTGAAAATCTGCAGCAGAGAAGAACTTTGGATAGGTGTTCAGTGTGCAATAGGCTTGGGGTCTCTGTGATTTGGGATGTTGACCAGCAGTGAAAGTGGTGTGGTGAAAAGGAGAGGGTGTGGAAAAGGAAAGGATATTGCAGAGAGTACAGGAAGAAGAACGGTAGGAATCTGGGGATCAGTGGTATGAGCTGGAGGATATAGGGTGTTTGCAGTGGGTAATTTGGGGTGCTAAAGCTGTTGTGGTAGAGGAGGCAATGGAGACAGAGCATCTATGAGAGAGATAAGGGATGCAGAGATGGAGTACTCAAGGCCTAGGGTGAAGAGAGAGAAAAGTCTCAGATGAGATTTTTGCCTGGCCTGACCCTGCTTCTGGTGTGTTGGAATTTCCTGCCACCTGCAGTTTGATTGGTTTAAAGTCAGCATTTTCAGGACTTTGGGCTGGCTCCCTTTGAGCTCTGAGCTCTGTGGCAGAGAGCTCAGAGGATCTGGGATCTGGCTGGTTAGCGAGGCTCTCAAGGCAGCATCACAAGGCAGCAGACCTCCCAAGCTGGCTGGTGAGCCAAGGAAAATGTCTCCAGGCAGGGGCCA
Source organism: Promerops cafer (assembly GCA_013398275.1). Classification (NCBI taxonomy): domain Eukaryota; kingdom Metazoa; phylum Chordata; class Aves; order Passeriformes; family Nectariniidae; genus Promerops; species Promerops cafer. The sequence continues at coordinate 460,119 of VZSE01000094.1, forward strand.
GGGTGATAGGAATCAGGGCTGCAGCCCCATCTTCAGTTCATGGAGTGCAAGAGTTTTCCAGGTAAGAATTGCAGGATCAATGAATCAATGCTTTTCCCAGAAAAAGTCTGTGTTTTTGTTGGAAGGTGTATAAGGTCCTCAGTATTTCCAAGTGCTTTGTGAAAGAGGTTTGGAAATGTGCTGTTTTACATGAGTTACTGGGCTGGAAAGAGGTTCCTGCAGAAGGTTTCTAAGTGGGGAAGAAGAGCTGGGAGACTCATTTTTCCCTACATTCATTTCTACATACTCTTTCCCTGCCTTCTGACTCCGGCTAGATGCTCTGTAACGGCCTGAGTTTTTCTGAGAGGATTTTCCTTTATTTTTACCCTTTTTCTACCCGCCCCCCCCCCAACCATGTGTGTGGTTTTGCTTTGTTTTGTTTCCCTGCTTTAATTTCAGCATAATCTTCCAAGTGCTGCTTATCCTAAACACAGAGATGAGGCAGTGACAGGAAAGGGCTGCCATTCTGACGTACATTGGGATCTTTAAAGAGTGGGATTGTGGTGGGCTTTATCCAAATACAGAGCCTGGCTAAGCTCTGAGGACTACACTAATACTGTGGAAAGGTTCTGACTCATGGAATGTGTTCCTTGACCTTTCTGTAATGTGACAGGAGCAATAACACAAAATACCAAAATCTACATTAATGTTGAGCAGACATGTTCTAATCCTAGAAACACCCAGGGAGTCAAGAGCCTGTCATCCTTCTCTTGCAGGTAGGAAAATTGAGGTTTGCAGATGATGAAAGTTTCTTTTTTTTTTACACAGTAGTTCATAGCAAAGGGTTTAACAATTCTGTTTTGTCACTGAAATATTTACTCAAGAGCTTGAACGGTGATTCAGCTTGGACAGGCTTCAAAATCTTTGTCTGGGGTACAAAATCACAGAGTCCCTTGGGTCAGTGTGTGGTGCTGTGCTGTGTGAAGAGGGACAGTCCAACAGGGAAAGATAAGGATGAGCTTGGGATCTGAGTGAAAGAGAACATTATATACTTGTCCAGTAAATCTGCCCTTGGGAAATAATTCCTTTGATCATGTCTGAACCGCTGTGAAATTCTGAGGTACCATGAGGGTTGGATTTTGTTCTGGTTGCTGTCTCTGAAAAATTCCATTGAGAGGTTCTTCCCTACAACAAGAAAAATGTGTTTCCTGTTTGGATGCCCAGTCTCAAAGCCCTTTTCCCTGAGCCTAGGCTGCAGCCGGAGAGCAGAGTCTCGCCGTGCTGTCCCAGCAGGGTGAACAACCAGCCCCAAAGACCAACCAGAGCTTGGATGCTGAGGTGCTTCAGGCCAGAGCTTTCCCTGGTCTGCACTGGCACAGCTCCTCCCCAGAGCAGCTGGCACCGAGCAGGAGTTGTCAATGCTGCCGGTGCCCTTTGGCCGTGGTTGCAGAAGGAGAAAAATGGGATTTTTAGTCTGATCCCGAGTGGTTTGCAGCAGGTGGAGCTACACAGGTCGTGTTACCTGGTAGGGATGGGAGTGAGAGGCAGGGGAGGGAACGTGTTTAAGCTGTTCTCAGTTGTGGGTGAGGGAGGCTGGCGTGTCTCACATTTCTAGCCTACCGTGGGAACTTGCTGGAAATTGAATGTTTTATAGATAAGTACAAGGTGACAATGCTGGCAGGACACTTTTCTGCTCTTTATGGAGTGAGTCCTGGTGCTCGAACCTGCTTGATCTTTCACACATATCAACTCCATCAAGCAATGATGGATGGAGATGGTCTTTCTCAGAACAAGCACAAGGAATTATTTAAGTGACTGGCAGTGGCAGAAGGGATGGAAGGAGGCAGCCATTTGGCTTTGGATAGAATCAGAGGTTTATGTCCATATGAACAGGAGTTGCCAGGACTGCCGCAGGCCTTGAAGAGTTTTTAAATCTGTACTTGAGTTACCTTAACAGGTGTCCATTTTTAAAACGGACTTTTACATCCTTGACACAGTACAGTCTCATATTTTGGTGCCCGGAATAAAGAAGTTAAGGAATAGCTTGGAGAAAATTGCCGTTAACAGTTTAACTACCGGTTAACTACTGTTAACTACCAGAGCTGTGAGACACTGGGGCTCAGGTGGGTGTTTTATGGGCTGCTTTGGGTGTCAGCTGTTGCAGGGCAAGAGGACACAGTTCAGGGTCTGGTTCACCCTCCCTGGATTTGTTTGAAACTCATGTGGATGTTGCACTTGGGGAAGTGGTTTGGTGGTGAACGCGGGCGGTTAAGGGTTGTATTTGATGATCCCAGAAGTTTTTTCCAACCTGAATGGTTCTGTGATTCCACGATAATGGCACCACCCAAAGCCAGGTGCAGTAAGCAGCGGCCTCCGCTGGCCCATGCAAATCCACCCGGTCTGGTAGCTGAGAGGCACCCTCAGGGCAGGAACTCAGGAAGGCAAAGCAGGGTGTGGACGGTGCCTTGTCGTTTAGCAGCCTTGCCTTTTCACCCCTTCTGGCCTCCGGGCTCTGATTTCAAGGCCTGTGTCGTGCAAGATCGAGATGAATAATGTATGAAATGGTAGCGATAGACCCAGTGGATGGGCTATCGATGCTGGCAGTTAGGCCCTGTTTTGACTTGTAAACTAAACATTCCTGGCGCAGACATCCTCTGTGGTTTAGTGATTAGATCTGGAAACTGCATTTCGGGTCAAGTCAAGGTGCTCTTACCCGACCCCAGCAACACTGGCTTAGTCACATCATCTGTTCCTAATCCTCTGCTTGTACTCCATGACATGAACAAGAGGGGGAGGAGATCCCCATAAAAAGATTATGATCATCATTATCATCATCACTATCATCATCATCTCATTTCAGATTTTGTTTCATTTTGGAACTTATTGTCCAAGGATGTAGTTTAGTTTGAATGGTGTGGACAGTGAACTTGGCATGTAAATACCAAACATGTCCATCATTTATGACAACATATCCAAAAGAAAGAGAATTAAACCTTGTGCTGTAGGTGCTCAGTGGTAAGATGGGGACATTGTGAGAGTTAAACTTCACCTGCCTTGATCCTTCCTTCGGTTTTCACCCTTGGTTTTAAAATTGAGCCCATAATTTGAAATTGGAGAGTGTTCCTGTTTGGCTTGGCTCCAGGAATTTCTGGTTTTGTTCTCCAGGCTGGCTTGGAGCAGAGTAGGTCTCATGTGAGCCTGTCTGCCTGTGTAGCAATAGTTCTCACTGAGAGAACAAGAAATAATAGGGAAACTTTAGCCCATATTCTATCTTAAATAGAATTCTGTTGTAAATAATAATTTAGGGATAAAAACGGTGTGAAAGAGATGAAACTTCAGCTGCATTAAATAAGCAAAGACTATGTTCACATGGTGTGGGAGGATTCTACAGGAAGAGTAGGGCATGAGTAATGCTGTGCCCTCACTCCAGTCATGGGCTCTGATGTGGTGAGTGGCTTGTATCTCATCCAAAGCACAAAGGTGGTGGTGTTGTTAAGCAGACGGCCCCATCTAATGGTTTTGGACCCTTAGGTGAAAGAGGATTTAAAAGGTTTTGGGTTGGACCCGATTCTGGTTGGACCAGATTCAGAGGCTGTGTTTGGCTTGGGGTTTAGCAAAGCTAACACCCTGCTCTTACACCCATCTCCTGTGGAAGACCCATAAACACAGGTCACTAAAATTAGTCTTGCAAGCAGCTATTCAGACTGGCGCCTCTGCTGTCCCTGCTCTGTGTTCAGCTCATGCTCAAGTAAAGACCTCTGCCTGGTTTAATCAGCTCTAGCGGTTGACACTGAGGACCAAGGAGGTTCATCAGGAGAAAGTGACTATTTGTTGCTGTAATAGCTTTCCCATTTGTTCAGAGAGGTTGGGTGTGGACCCCTTGAGGTGCTGGGGAGGTTATGGAGCAAGGCTGGTACTTCCCAGCTGGTTTCAGGGCCAAGGAAGAGCAGCAGGCAGTGTGCCAGCCAAGGCCAAAGGGGCAGCACGGGCTGGAAAGCCTCAGAGGGGATGAGTAACCAGAGAGCTGCAGGCACCAGCAGTAAGGTCTCCTGAGAAAGAAGGGATTTGGTGATTTCTGTGGAGACCAGTGAGGCTTCCTGGAAATTCCACCAGGTCTGTCCTTCTCTGTGGTTTGAACATCAGAATGTCATTGGAGAGAAGCCTGAGGATCTGTTAATTTATGCCTCGAATCTTACTCTGTATGACCTGTAAAGTATCATCTCTATACAGACTCCTCAATGTTAAATAAAGGGTGAAGAGTCTGGAAGGGATCTAAAACTGTTAGGTTCTTTTTCCAGGAGGTATTTTATCTAACAGGAAGAAAAATGTACTCTGCTAAAACAAAAGGTTCCTTGCAGGACTCCAGTTTCCAGCTATTAAAATGTGTGTTTGAGAGCTGGGAACCCTGTGGCCAACAGGGAGCTGGAAAGAGTTGAAAAGAGGAGAAGGATGTGCTCTCCAAAGAACAATGTTAGGTCCCCGCGAGGAGATTGGCTGGAGGGCACAGAGAGGCCCTGAAGGAACAGGGATGAGCAGCCAGATCTCATGCTCGATAGCTGTCAAGTGTCTCAGGGCTGTCTTCCATATAACATTGCTGGAATTCCTGCAGTTTGGGAGTAGCCCCTCTAGAGTACTAAATAACTTGGTGTGGAGTCATCCTAGACCCCTCAGTAAGGACTTGTGGCAGTTAAAAGAAAAATGAACTTTTAGGAGGTTGAGGGACATTTGAAGTGCAAGGGCTGAAGGAGTTGGCAGTCATGTGCCGGTCATCTGCTTGCTTCAGCTTAGAGGAAAATATGAAAGTATGACTGGGATAATCAAAAGCATGGAGAAATCTCCTTTGAAGAGAGATGAAAGGGAATGGGACTGTAGTAAAGCTGAGTAAGAGGTGCTTTCACAGACATGTTTCAAAGGAGGAGAATGCTGGGCAAAGCTGAGCAAGAACTGCTGTTCTTCTTAATTCCCCTGTGTGTCTGTCTGTGACATGAACAAGAAGGGAAGGAGATCCCATAAAAATATTATTTTTTTTTATTATCGTCATCATCTTAATTTAAATTGTGTTTCATTATGGAACTTATTGTTTAAATTGTGTTTCATTATGGAACTTAATTGTCCCAAGAAGTAATTTAATTTTAACAGTTTGGACGGTGACTTGACACATGTAATTATCAGACATTATCTTCATGTATGACAACAAATTTACAAGAAAGAGAATTAAACCTTGTGATTCAGATTTTAAGTTAATCTCTGACTTCTGAAGATTGGATGAATCAGGGTGAACAGGACCAGAGAGCCTCAATCCAGTGCTATCTCCCACAGGGGTACGTCCTACCTTGAAACCACGGCGTGTCCCACAGCTGAAACAACCCTGCAAGGGCCTTGCTCATGGTGAAGAGCAGCAGCTCTTTCCACCACTGAACATTCACACCAACTTCCCCTGCTGCAGTAATGGTGCAGCACAGCTCCTTGCCCCTTCGTGATGTCCAACTCTCCTTGTGGGACAGCTCTAGCCCTACTAATGTAGCATCCCATAGCCTCCTGTCCCTACAGCCTTTCCACAGCTGGGATCCATCTTCTCTCCTGCTAATGGGCGAACTTCTTGTTCATTCTTGCCTGAGTCAGTGGCACTATTAACAGAAATGTGCTGTGCTAGAGAGATGCATTCTGCTGCTTTAAAAAATTGCAAAAAGCACGTATTCCCCCATGGAGGGCTTCAGGGTTGCATAAACACAGGGTGGAGCAGATTTTTGGGAACATCGTAGACATGAGGGTGTAGGCTGTAAATCAGGAGAGTAATCAATGCCTGGGACCTGGGCAGGCTCCCGGAGTCCTGCCAATGGATCATTCAGGCAGAGAAGAAAACTTAGAGTGGTTAGCCCAAGCATCACTGCCTGCAGAGTAGGGTGGAGAGGTTTTTCTACTTCTTTGAATCATTCAACCCAAATTCTGCTCTGGATAAAGTCAGGGTCATGCAGCCTGGGTCGTGTTGTGTCAGTGCTGCCACTGCTGTGAGCAAGGGGCCAGCTGAGACAACAGCACAATAAATAGCTTCCAGGCAAGGGGGCTGTACATAACACAGCTAAATTGCTCCGTGCTTTCCAGGCTGATTGTGGGGAGGGTGTTTTTAGCATCGCTAGTAAGGGGTGTTTATTATCAACATCAGAATTGAAACCCAGACCACCTTTTGACCTAAAAGCAAGCCTAAAAGATATGTTGTTCGTGACTCAGTGCAGGAAAAAGGGAAAGTTTTAGGATGTGTCTGGACCAATGACACAATGACTTGACTCATAAAACCTCAAATTACCGAGCAGCTCTGACTTCTGCCTGAGTCAGGTCTTGTGGGAAGGAGGTCCTGATCTGCTCTAGGAAGCCCAGTTGCTCACCAGGACATTGCAAAGTGATAGCGTTTACGAGATTGGGATGTGTGCTAAAGAGATCAAGACAATGTGACCTATAAGGAGGGAGGGAGGAAATGCTGCTGTTTAATTTGGGGGTGATGGAGGGGACACAGAGAACTCAGAGGTTTAAAAATAAGCTCTGTTTTTTGGAAAACTTTGTGGTGGGTGAAGCTCTATGGCAAAGCCATGAACAAAGGCTCTCCTTGGAGTTGGTTTCACCAGGATGGTGTAGCCACTCTCAGCTTGGGTCAGGGACAGGCAATGATGTGCTGACCTTTCCATTCCCTCTTGTCCTGTGAGAACTTGAAAATGCCCATCTGGTGAAAACAGGGCTTAAAAGATTTCAAAATTAACAAGCTCTGCAACCTGTTCTTCCTGGGTTGCAAGGCAGGGTTAACAGGCCAGGAAATAAGAGGTTTATTTTCTACTTTTCACCTTGAAGCTGCTCATTGCTGTTGAATGTCAGGTCTCCATAAGGCTGGAATCAGGGACCATAGTTGCTTCCTCTCCCAGCCCTGTTAGTGAGCCAGAGCTCTTAATGCTGTGATTCCCATGCCCTGATTCCCATCTCTCCATAACACAGCATGTGGAGGCTGGACCATGCAGCATCCTTTACCTTTGCTCTTGTTTAAGAGCACCCCACCAGGAAATCTGCATCTACATTGTAGTTTTGCAAATGCTTGAAGTCTAGGAAATGTTCCCAAATTATGAAATTTTTGGCAGTAATTTGTTCCTCTACTCTCCCAGTTGGGTGGGGAAACTCCCTCTTTTTGGGCAGTAAAACAAGTGTTTTTTGCCTGTTGTTTACAGCTGATGGGATCTGGTTCTTGGGAAGCAAAACACATCACGAAATGCTGAGGTGTGGCTGAGTGAGAGACACAGCTCCCCCACACACCAAGTCCTGACCCCCATCTCCCACTTTTACCTGGTGTCAGCAGTGGCAGGTGCTCTGCCTGAAGCCAGCACTTAAACCAGCTCTCCAGAGGGAGAGAGCAGGAGAGAGGAGAAATAACTTCCCTCAGCCCCTCTCCCAGCAGGGTTTTATCCCTGAAGGCACAGAGCAGCATAGCCAAGGAATTCTTTCCTCTAAGAGAAAGCCCAGGCATGAATCCATGTGAGGCTCAGAATAAGAGAAAATAATCTACTTCCCACACACCCACAGCCTGATGGCCTCTCTTCTAGCGCCTCCGTAGTGTCACAGCAGCAGAGGACACAGTGACTCCTCTGCAGCCAGGGTAGGCATGACAGTTTGGGGCAGGAGAGCAGGGCAGCAGCCCAGGAGCAGGCAGGAAAGGATGGTGGATGGAACTGGAGGAAAAAGGCAGGAGGACATGCCACTGCCTCTCACTTGGCCCTGGGCCTGTTCCCTGGGACTGGCTGAGGAACAGCAGCTTCCTCTGCTCTGCCTGAGACTCAGAGCCACCACACGCCTGCCCCTTCCCTGGGCCTCTCCTGATGGCTTTCTCCTGCTGCAGGCATCTGCTCTTCTGAGTGTGAAGGACAGTTTTGGAGAGTCTGATCATACATTCCTCATGCCTGAGGCCTCTCAGATAGCTGCAGCCAGTACTGTCACTTTAAAATCCAAACCAGACAAAATCTGCCTGAGTTTGCTAAAGGCTGAAGCATCCCAGTTGTTTCCTCGATGCTGTGTTGGTTTTCTTCTGCCTGGTTTTTGGTAGCGGGGGGAGGGGGGGGGGTGTCACAGAGGTGGCTTCTGTGAGAAGGCACTAGAAGCTTCCCCTGATGGCTCTGACCCAATCCTAATGGCTCTGAAGATGGACATGCTGCTGGCCAAGGCTGGGCCATTAGAGATGATGGTAATGCCTCTGTGATAATATATTTAAGAAGAAAGTAAAAACAAAGTGGACACAGTTTTTTCTAGCCAGAGGAGGGGGTGAGAACATGCGAGGGAAACAACATGGAGACACCAAGGTCAGTGCAGAATGAGGGGCAGGAGGTGCTCCAGGTGCCAGAGCCAAGATTCCTCTGCAGGCTGTGGTGATGATTATGGTGAAGCAGCTGTGCCCCTGCAGCCCATGGGGATCCATGGGGATGCAGAGATCCGCCCACAGCCTGTGGGGGAGGTGCCCATACCGGAGCAGGTGGATGCCTGGAGGAGGCTGTGATCAGTGGGAGACCTGGTGAAGAGAGGGGCCCTGCTTCCAGGCTGGAGCAGCCTGTCCTTGGAGGACTGCACCCCATGGAGGAGTGACCCATGCCGTAGCAGTTTTGGGAGGACTGTGTGCCTGTAGGAGGGACTCAAGTTGCAGCAGTTTGGGAAGGACTGCTGCTCATGAGAGTGGACCCATACTGGAGAAGTTCATGGAGAACTGGCTCCTATGGGAAGGGACCCCACAGTCTTACAGGGGAACAACTTCTCTCCCTGAGCAGCAGAAGAAAATCTTGGGTGATGAACAGACCAAAACACCCATGCCCTGTCTCCCTGCACTGTCAGTGGGAAGGAGGTAGGGGTTGGGGGAAGAAAAGATGTTTTTAAGGGCTTATTTCACTTCTTACTATCCTCCTCTGATTTTCTTAGGGATAAATTAACTTTGTACCTCTAAGCCAAGCCTATTTTGCCCTTAGAGTTTTTCTCCTTTTTCTCCAGTCTTTATCTCAATGTTCATTTTCTCTCTCCTCTGCCTAGCTGTGGCAGGGGAGGGCAAGTGAGTGACTTTCGTGGGTGCCTGGTGTTTGGCCAGTGTCAAACCACAACAAATGCTAATGCTGGAGGCCAGAGACGCTGGTGGTTCCACTGCTTACTGACTTTGCATTATCTTCTGTGTCCTGCTCGCTGAAACAAGCATGAGGAGCCCAGGAGTCTGGGGATAGGGAGCTGCTGGTGAAGCAAGAGGATTTCACAGATCCATGGAAGGTGTGTCATGGTGGTGGGAGCTTTCGTGCAGACTGAGGAGGGAACGCAGGCGGAGCACCCTTCTTGCTAATAAACAGCTAAAACGCTCATGCCTTTACTTGAAAAGTCATCGTGTTTGATGAGCCAGCACAGCACAGCCTCCCTTGGCAGCTGGGTTTCCCAGGGTGGGTGCAGGTGATCACTGGAGTGTGCAGGCTCCAAGGCTTTGTGCTGGGAGCAGCAAGAAGAAATGGCAGGGAAGGAGGGCACCAGTGTCCATGGTAGCATTGGAACAAGCTGGGAATGTAGCTCAGCTCCTGGGCTGAGCTGTGGGCCCAGGGCAAGCAGAATCCCAGCTGGGCTCTGCACCTTCTCCACCAGCAAGTGGAAGTATGCTGGAGAAGTGCCACCCACCTGCCTGTCTTCTCCAGCCTGGAGCAGTCCCCTCAGGCTCTTTGCTTAGCCCCAGCTGTGGGATGTAATTGCTTGTTAGGGAAAATTTTTGGGAATCTGAGCTGTAATTGCTCAAAGTGTCGGCTTCCCTTTAGGATCAGGGTGGAGCCCAGGCTGTGCCACACCAGTGGACGTGCCAGTGCTCCACTGAACCAACCTTCTCCTTTTGCTGCCACCAGGAAATTCCCCAGCGTAGCAAGAGTGTAAAAATGTAGTCACAATACTGTAGTGTAATTCAGTTGGTCAAATAAATAACCTGTGTGGGAATTGAGGGTAATTTTTATTCCATAATCTTGCCAAAGCAGAATTGCTTTTACAGGCTTCTATTTTTAAGTACTTTTCTCAAGCACCTTCCATGAATTTTTCATTCCTTCTGCCTCCTACAATTCAGTTGCTTCTCCAGCAAAATGCTACATTTTTCCCCTACAGCTCCTGGGGTCAGTCTAACCCGACGACCTAATCTTTCAAAGCCTCACAGAGATTTTTATTCATAATTTCTCAGGGAAAAAAAGAAGCAGTGTTTTTTGCTAGCAGTGTTGGGTTTAGGTAGATCTTGTCCTGGGCTGAGACCTCTCATGCTCAAGGCTTTAAGGCATGACTTGTAGTTTAAAGGCATACTGCTGTTAGGACCTGGCCTTCTTCAGGCAAGGGCTCTGTCCTGGCAGGATGTGATCTGTGGAGGAGGATCAAACCATTAATATTAACAGCCTGCTTCCGCATGGATTAATGGGATGGTTGAACACGCTTCCGGCAGCTGCGTTGCCTTGGGTCTCAAAAGCCAGGAAGGTGCAAGTGTGGATGTGTTCTACCCAGCATGAGACCCCTGAACCTGGTAAACTGAAAAGGAGCTGGGGTCCCAGGACCATTACACCTGCCTTTGCAGTCATCTTCTCCTCCTCATCCCCATCTATAACCCTCCTCCTCTGAGGTTCCACTTTGTAACAGTGAAAGGGGTTTGAAATGCATAAATGCACAGAAAAAAACCCCTTTTTTTAAATTAACACATCCACACCTGAGTTTGCCCTGAGGGCTTATCTCTAAACAAGGTGTGCTTCCTGATCTCTCCATTCAATGTAAATTTGTGCCAGTTGCTGGTGCAAATTGTCCAGGGCTCCTTGCCAGTGTTTGAACAATGCCAAGGAGAAGTCTGGCTGGCTGGCAGGAGGAGTCCTGGCTTGTCTGCAGGTGCATATTCCTGCTGCACAGCGAGGTGTTGGCTGCCTTGGGAGGGGAAGAAGGTGCATGAAGGAAAAAGGTCCCACTGCCAAAGACCCCGTGGACTGGATCGTCAGCTGGTAAAAACTGGAGCTGCTGGATGGACAGTGTGATGTGTTGGTGAAGGGTCTGGCTGCCTGACCTCTCCCAGGCTCCTGGGAGAAGGGGCTGCTGGAGAATGTCTCATCCGTGCTGTGGGGCTGGTCTGGCCCTGCATGACCCCAGTCCTTGGGCACCGAGGTCTTCTCTGCTATGGGTTGATCCCTATCAGCTGTGGAGAAGAGGGATGGGAGGGAGCAATGTTTGGGATGTGGCTTTGCCACTGTCTACTTACACTTGGCATTATGGTGTTTATAATACCCTGCCGAGCTCCAGGGATACGTGGGTGGGTTTGGATGTAGTTTGCTGGTGAACACCCCAGCTCTTACCACAGAGTCTGAATCCACATGGCTGCTGCATGTCCTGGTGTCCCCACTCCCACCCTCAGGGAAGCCTGCCAGAGGCTGCAGAGCTACACACTGGGCTGTGCCAGGACTTGTTCTGAAGCCTCCCTGAGGCCAGGGTGGCGGTGACCAACTGCAAGTACCTCCCCCTTAAAACCAAGTGCTTGGTGTTTTCAAAGGCTCTCTGCACTGATGAAAAAATGTAACTATAACCCATGCAAGGTGCACGAATAGGCTGTGAACTATAGGTCTGGTCACATTCAAAAGAGCCAGCTGAGTTCAGGAATAGCACAGTTTACTGAATGTAATATATATGGTTCTTTTGGGTTGCCCATGATAAATGCCTGAACTTCAGAGTGGCTTTATAGAGTACTAACAATTCAATGCCAATCACAATCTTAATTTCCCAGCTTCACACTCAGCATATCTAAGGAGATGACACTTACGAAAAGATGACCTTTGTGGGGCGGGAGAGGAGGACAAATCTGTAAAACTGTTCCTGGAATTTCAAGTAAAATTCTTGTTTGCCAGTTAGATATGAAACTGGGGAGCTTTTACACTTTATTAACCACTATAGTGCAAAGTGCTGCCAACTGTGATCAAATCGTCAGTTATTTGTGGGTGTGTTGTACAGAATATTTCTCGGTAAGAGGTTTTGGTTTGTCAAAACTTTTCTGGGTATCAGGTAGAAAAACTAGAGCACATGGCCTCCACTCCAGATTCACCCCCATGCCATGGCAACACAAACCACAGGAGCTACATCCAGTTTCTATGCTTGCACCTCAGGTCCCATTGCACGTCCACCTTTGCGTTTTCTTCACTGCTTTGTGCTTCCACCTACACACTCACATGTCATGAGGCTGAGCCAGAGCATTACATGGAGCAGTGGAGTGTCTTTGGGATTGCAGCACCAGGGCAGAATGGCCATGAGGAAGATTCAGAGGCAAATGCAAAGAATTTTCTATTTTCATGAAATAAGCATTTAAGTATTTTCCTTGGTTTTTTCCCCCCCTGTGTTAAGGAAGTGAACACCAAATCCAGCCCGTCCACTCTAATAAACTTGGAGAGCTCCTGTCAGCCCCCACGCTTCTGACTCCCTGAGGTTTGCTGCTGCTAGCACTGGGGGAGGAGTTAAGTTTGCATTAAGTAGCAGCCCAGCTGCCTGCAGAGGCTCCGATCCCACTCTTTATTCCACAATGTTTGATGGCTGAGGTAAAAGCCAGCTCCAAATCCACATGGCACTTTCTTAAATAAGGACAAAATTCCATCTGGCTGCCTTGGTTCATCCTCTCGGAGAAAACCAGGACGAGCTGACTTAGGGGCGGGGAGGCTGCTCTTCCCTTCTTTGCAGTTTTGGGGCTTTGCGGTCCGGGACATGCCTGGCTGGGTTCCAGGCTCCCGGGTGGTGGGCGCTGGTGGGCCAAGGGACAAGTCTGTCCCCTGTGCATCCCTCGGCAGGTGGATCTGTAGGAAAGGGTTGGCTGCTTCTGCCATGGGAGTGAGTGCTCAGCCACCACTGGGCGGGACGAGAAGCGCGGCCACGGAGGAGTGGGCTGCAGTGCAGGGCTGGAAGCGGCTGGGGCAGGCGCTTACCTTCTTCCTAACTCCTCCTTCGACGGCTGAAGAGCTTCGGTCCGCGGGTGAGCGGTGCCCGGCTGGGCGAGGGATGCTCTGTGCGGCTCCGTCCCTCGGGGCACACGCGCGGAGCTGGGACGGGGGATCGTACTGGGCTGGTTTCAAGAGGTCGGAGGTGGAGCTGTGTGCCAGGCTCCCCTCAGGGCGCTGTCTCCTGGCTCGGGGCAGCTCATCCGCAGAGAGCTTTTGGTGGCAGGGTGTGAGGAGCAGAGGAAGCCTGTTCCATGTGCTGGCTGGGGTTTCCTTACTGTCCCGGCAGCCTGGCGGGGGCTACAGGGGCTGGGGGCTTTCACTGGAAAATGAAAGGATTTGTGTTGTGTTTAAACGCAGCTGTTCTGCCTCTCTCCTGCGGGGCTCTCCCGCAGCCCAAGATCTCCCCTGGCTTTGGGTGCTGAAGCGGCCGCGCAGCACATTCTCCTAAAATGATGGAAAATGAAGTGTTCCTGTCATTCACGTTCTACAGCACAATTCTAATTTTAAAAATGTATGTCGTTGCCATCATTACGGGGCAAGTGAGGCTCAGAAAGAAGGTAAGATCCAGTTTTGTTTTACTTCTCCTCCCTTTCTGGCTCTTTGCTTGGGTTTCTGTGGGGTTTTTTTCTTCTTTTATTCCTCTAAAGCTCAACAAAACTTTCCTGAAGCAAGCTGAGTTTTCTTTGACTTCAGTTGAAAGCAAAACATGTTTCATAGCTGCAGCAGATAAATATCTCACTTCTCTTTGACCCTTTCTGTTTGTTTCTACCATCTGTAGTTTGATGTTTATAATTTTGGAAACCTAATCTAAATAATAATCAGATCTAAAATGCCAAGCAGGTGAGATGCTTCTAGAAAGAGTCTGCAGTTAATTTGCAGGGTCTGGGGAAAAAAGGAGAAAGGAAAAAAAAAGGTTTAAGAAGAAATCATTGCAATGGTCTTTTTTCTTGCGATGTAGCAGAAATCTTTTGAGCTTTTGGAGGCTGACTGGCTATGGGAATGCTCCAGGAGAGCAGCAAATCTGGGGAATAAAACAAAAAAACGCTGCAGGAAATTATTCTTGGTCGGGGAGAAAATACAGGGGGGACCAGCTGCCGTCTGGAGTTGGGGCCAACTGGACTTTTATTACCCTCACCCCAACTCCTGGTAAAACCCAGCTTTCTGTAAAATCTGTTTTGAAGTATTTGAGGAGCTTCTGACTGCATCAGTGGAGCGGAAGGGAGACATTTCTGCTCTCAGATAGAATATAAATGCCCTGTGCTGTGGCATCATCGTAACTGATGAATTGTCTTCTCCCCTTGTGATTCTAAATGATGCTCCAGCCCTGGGACAGTTTGGGCTTGTAACATAATTAAAGAAAGCACCAGGGCCCTTTCCAGGCTGCAAAATGAAGCTGTCAGATGTAGCCAGGTCCCTGAGGAACAGCTTCTGAGCATAGGTGGAGAGCTCGCACAAATCATTTTCATTTTTAACTTTATTAGTGTAGGATCCCATTTCCCCATGGGAAAGTCACATGGTGCCACTGCCAAAAAGCCAGCCAGGGAATATTCTCTAATCTGTCAGTCCTGGTTATCTTTTGGAGGCCGCATTGTGTCTGCAAGCTCTCTGCCAGAGTGATCTCGCTGGCTGGCAAAGTCTCTTCTAAATGGGTTTCATGGGAGGAAGTGGATGGGGGTGAGGTGGGAGCTCCCTTGAAACTCTCAGTTTGGGACCTGCTCAGCAGGCAGCGTTGGGTTTTTTTGGAGGACAAGGAAAGCTCCTGGGGAGGTACACAGTTTAACCCCCAGGACGGTGTGCATGGAAGTGCAGTAAGCCTCGTTTTTATGAAGAGTGGTAACAAACTGGGGCAGGTAAAATCGCCACAGGACTTCAAGATTAGGGGCAAAGCTTCTACCTGTGAGGTTCCTGAAGACTGTAAGCAGGTGGGGACTCTCTCTTACAGGCATTTGCAAACCCAGAGGATGCCCTTCGCAATGGGGGATTGCAGTTCTGCCGCGAGGACCCTGACGTGGAGCGGTGCCGCAGGTGAGCGGTGCCAGCATTCCTTCTGCACCAGCTGCTGGCAAAGAAGAAGTGGGAAGCTAAAGGGCTCACTAATCAAGTAATATTCTAGATGGTCAGACTGCCTCGAGCTCTGCTGTGGGACCCTGCACACTAGAGCAGTTTAATCTTTACCAGGAGCATGGTGTGCACTGGAGCAAGGGCAAGAGAAGGATCCGGGTTTGCATTCAACATCCAACTCTAACTCTTTTCTAGGTGCTCAAAGTCCCACAGATTCCCAGGGTTTCATCCCATACCCACACTCAAAGGCTCTTTGTGTCCTGCTCTGACAGGACCCCAGATCCCTGCACAGCTTGGACAGACAACAGAATGACTGGTCCTGCTGTAGGCAGCTGCCCTTTTTGGGGATTTGGGAAGAGGCTGAACAGGATTGCAATAACTTTTGCCTCTCTGATTGGGCAAACTCTGAATGTTACCCCTCTTCTGTGAGAATCACGGTTTCTCAGAGGTAAAACACGGGGTTATTTAGTCCTGGGCTTCATTTGCTGTCCCCCTTATCAAAGGAGGAGCCCCAAGTGCTAGGCTGGATTGCTGGTGATGTACAGGAAAGGGACTGGAGCTGTGCCCTGCTGTCCTTGAGCCCTGGGCTCTGTGTGGGGACCTCATTGCTCATGTCCCAGTGCCTCCAGCATTTGCTTTAGAAAATATCCACTGACACCCAATTGCCAAGGGGAGGAGGAGGATTGAAAATGAGCCATTTCCTTCCTAGCAAAAAGAAAGTAATAGCAGAAATAATAATCATAATCTTCTTTTGATTATTCAGAATAAACAAACTTGCATAAAAATAAATAAGTGGAGCTGCAGCAAAAACCTGGGCAGCCTGGGATCTGACTTGGTCAGCTAAAGCTCTCAGAGTCCATCCTTGCTGATCTATTTGCAGCACTGGAGAAGATACATTCAATCCAAGGTGTTTCCCCAGAGCAAGGACAATGTCAGCTTTTCATCTCAGACTGTATCTGGCGGGGAGCAGAGCCAGGGGTCTGTGCAGGGCAGGGACAGAGCAGGGCAGGACATTTACCCCCTGTCATTTAAAGAGGCCCCTGGCTGCCTCTCAGCTCTCTCCTTTCTCCTCCTCCTTCTTGCGTCTGTCCTTCCAGCCCTGCTGAACCCCCAAGTCCTTGGGGCTTGTTCAGAGGATGGTGCCTGGGGGAGGAGGAGCACAACCCACACTTGTGGCATGATTGGATCTTGTTTCGGTAGCGCTGTGGGTGGTGACAGTGATGCTGTTACAGCCAGGCAGGTGCATGTTCAGCTGGAGCACAGGGTTTGGCTCCATCAGTGCTGATGTGTCACCACGCGGCCACAGCGTCCCCTCCAGCCATACTGTGGTACTGTTACCCTGGTGCTGCTGGCACAGTGTGGGGGTCATTGGGCCACTCCTCCCCAGCCCCTTTGGATGCATTTATGGAGAGAAGTGAAACCACAAACCCTCTCATCCTGTGAGTTTCTCCACTGGAGAAGCTGTGGTCTGGAACTGCCTTTTGTTGTGTGGCATGCCCACATCTGGGGCCATACCGTGCTGGCACCACGCCAGTTTTGAGATTTTTGCAGCTTCACAGGGTCTGTCTGTTTTGCTCTGTTTATTTGAAAGCTCCAACTCTTGAGCTGTCATCTGCCATGGCAAAGGCATCCCAGTCATGGAGAGAAAGTTTCAGGAGCTCAGCGTCCCAAGGGAGAGACACAGGGTGTGAAATTCTCCTGCCTCTGTGTGCAAGGGAGAACTGACGCTTTTGGGGGCTGTGTTTGCCCCATCCAATGGGGAAGAGGCCCAGCAGCAGCACCTAGGGGTGGGTACTCTGGCTAGAAGGAATGAGAGAAAACAGGGAATTCTGGTGGGAAGGAAAAACCTTATCTCGCTTTTCAGGGCCCACCGCAATGACATGGAGAACATCTTTCCCTTCCTCTTCCTCGGAGCCATCTACTCCTTGCTGGATCCCAGTCCCACAGTGGCCAGGATCCACTTCCTCATCTTCTGCGTGGGGCGGATCATCCACACCATTGCCTACCTCCTGCGGCTCAGGGCACCCACACGCTCCGTGGCCTACAGTGTGGCCCAGCTGCCCTGCTTCTCCATGGCCCTGCAGATCCTCCTGGCCACCACCCCCTACTGGTAACGACCAGAGAGACCAACCACCCAAACCCCCTCATCCTGACTCTGCTGGTCCCCCCTGCGAGTGGGAGAGAGAGAGTGTGTGTGTGTGTGTGTGTGTGTGTGTGTGTGTGTGTGTGTGGGATGTCACCAGGGAGGTCACCTGCACCCTGAGGATGTTCAGTGCAGCCTTGATGAAATTCCACTGCCATCGGAATTTGTCAGAGAAGTCACCAGAGAGAAGGGACATGCAGGAAGTGGATGTGGAGGCAGGTTTCTGTATCTCCTGCTGAAGATGAGAGGTGAAAAGAACATGGACTACCCCTCGAGGAAGGGATCATTGAAGGAAAGGTTTTCTGTATTTAGAACTGTGATGGGGAAGATGTGCCTTTTCCTCCTGGTCATGAATGTCCCATGAATCAGGCAGGGAAAATCATGAGGGTCCTACAGTCTCTTAGTCAGCAGATGTGGTTCATAGCAGAGGTTATAAAGCAGCCACCCTTCTTCTGCCCAGCCATGTGCATCTCTGGGAATGTGAGTCCCTTAGGACCTAGTCCCTTAGGTTCCCTCTCCACCAAGGAGGACAGGAGGCTGGTGCCTTCCAGGCAGCGTAACAGGGAAGTCAAAATCTCAGGGGTGATGTTGCGAAGCCATTGAAGCATTCAGTGCTGCCAGTGCCACCTCGTCTCACGCCACGGGACACAGCTCCCTGCCAGAAGCCTCACTGCAGGCAGGACCCTGCTAGCTCCTGGCAACTCCCAGCCAGCAGCAGCTGTGGCTTTTCCAGCTCAGCCTCACCACAGCAAGATGCAGAGCAACATGCCTGGAGAAGCCAGCAGGAATCCTTTATGCAGGACACAGAGCCTGAACACATTTGCCAGACACAAAGTTCTGGGACTTCTGGAAAGTAAAATGCTGGCACAAAACAGGGGGTTTGCAGACAGAGTTTTCTCCCAAAGGGCGGTCTAGTCCACATGCCACTAATACCTGAAAATGCCCCCAGGCCATCAGACTGAGTTTCTGCCCCTCTGTTTGTAGCCTTTCCCTGGCCACAGAATGACCGTTGCTATTTGGGAAATGTTCCGTGATCGCCTTAGGGGTGTTTTCTTTCAGCTGTTTCCTGCTGTCCTCTGCTGCCATGCCATTCACAGCCTGGACCAGCTGGTGTTTGCAGAAAGCTCTGGAAATTAGCAGAGGGGCTTTGAAGGGGGTATTGCTGCTCTGCAGTGTCACCCAAAGGTCATGTTGGAGAGAAGAGGCTGGGACCAGGGTATTGCATGGTGACAAAGGCCCATGAGCTCCTCTGCCACACAGATGTCCCCAGCTGCCAGGGGCTGCTCCCAGCAGCAGCAGCAATGGAACATCCCTCTGGAGAAGGCAGGAGGAAACCTCTGCTCTTCAGTGCCTCCTCCCTCCTCTGAGGGCAACACAGAATTTGAATAACATCACAGGGACAAGCCAGAATGAAAATAAATTCCCCTTCTACCTGTCCTGTGCACTAAGGCTGTTCCCTTGACTCTACTCTCCTCAGAGATGCTCTTGCTGAGACCTCACTGAGCACTGGGGACACACCTGCTCAGACTGATGTTCAGCCTTTGCTCAGCTTGGGTAGAAGTTTCTGTACCAGTAACTCCATCCCAGTGCAGTTGTGGCCTCAGGCTGAGCTGTGTGGTGAAGTTTGGAGTGGAATTCTTTGCTCTCCCACTGCGAGGAAAGTGGGCAGGACTGCAGGTTAAGCAGTTCACTCTTGGCTACTCCTCTTTCATGCAGATGTCTGGGTAACACAGACCCCTCTTAACAAGTCTTTTGTGCCTCACATGGTGCACAAGGTCTTGAACTCCTGTATGTTTCTCTGCTGCTGCACATGCATCCTGGTGGCAGGAAGCAAATATTCCCAATAAAAACAAATTATTGTGCTCTGATATGTCCTTCCTTTGGGAGCAGCAGATGCAGCTGGGCAGCAGCTGGGTGCAGCCCCAGCAGGGTGGGTCCTCAGTAGGATGTTAAACCCCAGTGTAGAGCCTGGAGTGCCCTGGGACTTCTTAAGAGACATATCTTTCCTCTGCACTCACCTGCCCTGCAGAGGAGCCTCTTTTCCAGGTGTGCATTATTTGTGCTGGTCCTTTAAATTCAGCAGAGCTGGGAATTATAAGCAGCTCTGCTCACTTTTCCTTCCCTGAGTAGCAAGTTGTTACAAAGCTTGGTGTTCACCCAAAAATCCTGGAGGGCTGGAGAGGCTCAGGTAAGATGTGGTTGCTCTTCTTTCTGTTCTTAGGACTCATAAAGGAGCTGCTTGTATTTTCCAAGATAAGTAGCCCCCTTTTTTTTGCACTAGGTTGCTGGGAAAGAAATGCTTAATTTCTCTGGTTTTCCCGTATTTTCTGAAGTTGTTGGTGGATGGGAAGTGCTGTCCTCTCAGTGCCTGTGTTAGTTTCATAAAATGGCTCCACTTGGTTGTTTTCTTTCCCTGTTTGTTTTCAAATGAGAAAGGCAGTGGTTTTATAAAATGGACTCTCTCCACTACATGTTGCTGTGGTTGGAGATGTGGCTGGGGTGGAGATTTTGGCATAGGAAGGAAGAAGGGAGGCTACAGAACCCCCTTCCAACCCCCAGATCTGCCAGCTGCTTCAGCCTCTTCTCGGCTGCGGGTCCAGTGCCTGAGGCTGATGCCCTGCTCAGGGAAGCTGAGGTTACATGCAAAGCTCTGCTTTCTTCTTTTTTATAAACAAAAAAATAAACTCTGCTTACTGGCTGCAAGGGAAAATCTTGGGAATGTGAACTCTCCTGGCTCAAAAAAACAAACACAAAAAGCCTACAAGGCAAACTTGAGAGAGGCCCAAGCATTGCGCTTATTTTGAAGTGTTGTGGAAGTTTGGGGGAAGCAGAACCAAGCTGGGCTCAGTTGCTTGGGCAGCACCAGTCCCATTAGGGCTCCTCTGGGACCAGGTGATCAGACCCACTGGCTCTCCCCTGGACACTGCCAGTGGTTGCTGCATGTGGGGGGCGTCCCTGCCTTTTCCCAATTAATATCTAAAGCCCAGAGCTCCCAAATTCCTGCTCCAGCATCGGTGTGGGCAAACGATGTGCCCAGTGTCTCCTGCTGCTCCAGGGGAGCAAGGACAGTGGTTGCACCCACCAGTCTCTGGAGTTTGGTGTGTGCTTTGTATGTCCAACAACTTGTTTTTCACACCTGGCTCAAACAGGAAATGGCAATGTTGTGAAACCCACCTGGGACTGCAGAACAACAGTTTCGTGCTTAAATTGAAAGAGGAGAAATTTCGGTTAGACATTAGGAAGAATTTTTTTACTGTGAGGGTGGTGAGACACTGGTAAAGTCTGCCCACGGAGGCTGTGGATGCCCGGCCCTGGCAGAGTTCAAAGCCAGGTTGGATGAGACCTTGAGCAACTTTGGTCTAATTCAAGCTGTCCCTGCCTACTGCAGGATGGGTTGGGAGGAGATGATCTTTAAGGTCAGTTCCGCCCCCTCCTGTGGTTAAATGTGTGAATGTGATTCACACAACCAGTACGTGTCTTCCCTCGAGGTGTCTGGAGCTGGGAGAAAAGCAAGTGGAGACCCAGCACAAGCTGCTTTCCCTCCCACACTCTTTCAGGTGGTTCAAGCCCCAGGATCCTTCCTACCCCTGAGCACTGGACACACCTCTTCCTTACCTGCCTGCACCACTCCCTGGGTCTCTCTTCATCCAGACCTTCCCCTGGTGGGATCTGGACCAAGATTCCTCCTTGGGCAGCTCTCCTTTAACAAAGATCACTCTTCCTTTTCTGCACTCCCAAAATCTCCCATTCCCTCTAGCAGATGGGATTTTGATACACAAATCCCCTTATTCCTTTTGAGGAATTGAGATTCCTATGATTTGTAGAGAGAAAGAGGAGCCAGCTCTACAGGCATGGACATTCACAAGTGAGTCCTCTGGAGAGGATAACGGTGCTTCCCTGCTGCACTCTGGCACACGAGGATGAAGTTGGCACCGGGAAAACCTTTTCCAGCGGGCGTTTTCTAACCCGGCTGTGGGGCTGAGCTGTGAGACGTCCCCTGCTTGACACGTGGGGCGAGGGAGCCGGCCGGGTGCGGATCAGAGCAGCGCGGTGGGGGCTCCCGGGTTCCGCGGGCTGCGCTGCGCGGGGCTGCAGCACCCTCGTGTGGCTGCGGGACCCTGCAGGGGGACACGGGGACCTTGCCCGGGGATCCTGCCCGGGGACCCGCACCCACGGATTCTCCGCCCCCCGTCTGCTGGCCAGAGAGCTGGGGGTGCGCATGGAGGTGTTTGGGATGGAGGGAGAGTGCCATTCCTTGGGGAACGGGTTGAAGGGGAGGAGGCTGATATCTGCTCCAGTGCCCATCAACCTCTCCAAAGCAGGCAAGATGTGATGCTAGTTCCAGGGAGATCCTCCCATCACCTCAGACTTGCTCTTTGGGAGTCACCTGGTTGAAAACAGACTGGTTTGAGGAAGGAAACAATTTGCAAATGTCCTTGCAAACTTCCCTTGCTTCTGAAGTTGTGGTGTATGGCTGCAACGCTGTGCATCTCCACGCAATAGTTCTTCCTTACACGTGATAACTCTTCCTGGGCTTTGGGACACCAGCTACAAAAGGAACCTTTGCTTCCTCCCTTCTTCCCAAGTAATTTTAAAGTGTTACACCCCCTGTGCATAGCTACCATCCAGCTTCTCTGCTGCCTTAGGTTGCTTCCCTGTGGGGTTGGAAAGAAGAAGCGAGCAAAACATCTGCTGCAGGGAGGAGATGCTCTTTCCATATGGAATGTAAAACTTGGGGTGAGCATCACAACTCCAGGACAGGAGCATCGTTCCAAAGGGCAGGAGGGGCTTTGCTGCTGGGAGGTGACACGTTGCTGTCATAGGAACATGTGTTTCTGCAGTTTATAGATAGTGCCAGCAGGACTCAGAGGGTCTTCAGACCTTCCCGTTGCCACCAGAGGGAGAAGGGCTCAGCAGCACAAGGATAATGGGAAAGGAGGATATGGTAACCGCAGTATGTCTGTAATTCATTCTGCATGGGGATAACCAGGCGGGTGTCCCTGAGCTGGAAAATGTGAGCTCTGTTTTGTCTTACTGCTGTAGCAGCCAATGCTGATGACAACACAAAATTGTTCTCATTAAAATATTCTGGGGGCAAACTTCAACTTTTCATCAGTCAGCAAGTCATGCACAAGTGTCAGGCTGTAGGGTCAGAAACAGGGAAAGGGGGTCCAGAAAGATCCTCCCATCCCCTGAGACCTGCCCTTTTGGAATCACCTGGTTGAAAACAAAGTGCTTTGAGGAAGGAAACAGTTCGCAAATGTCTTTGCAACCTTCCCCCTCTCCCAAAGTTGTAGTGCATGGATGGAGACCAGCTCTTCTGCCAAAATTAGTACTGGTGATGGATGTGCCCTTCCTGGGAGGAAGAATTCCCCTGTTCTGGAAGAGGAGAGGTTGCACAACGCCTTTGAGCTCCTCTTCATTGACAGCCTTCCCCCAGTATCTCCCTTCCCTGTGGAGTGCAGACCCTGCCAGGTGAGCTGCAGCTCTCCACACTTGTCTGTCTCCTGGTTTGAGACCCCTCACATGTCCGTCAGCTCCTGGGAGCTGACTGACCATGGGTTGAGACCTTCTGCTCTAGTGGAAGATGAACTGAAGTGGGACAGTTCAGGCAGGAAATAAGTGACATATTTCCAGCAGTCAACAGTAATGAGTCACTGGAGGAATCTGCCCTGGGATCTGTAAGTTCATCACTTCCAAGGGTCTCTTGACTCAGGGTTGGATGCTCTCCAAAGGGATGGCTCTGCACTGGCCACGTGCTGAGAAAATGAGGATGCTGCTTGGGTGACATTCTTCATGCAGGAGGTTGGACAATTGGCCTTAGTGATCTACAAGCTACTTACTGAATGAATAAATAAGTGGTTACAAAGCAGCAGCAGAGCAGTTTGACAGGGATGGTCAAGCGTGTGTGACCATGGTGGCCTGGGCTGATGTCCAATATGGGGACTTGCTCCTGCCGAGTGCTGCAGGGATGATATGGGATGAACCTTGTTCCCCTCTAGGGAAAGCTGGAATCCATTGTTTAGGGGCCCTTCCTTCCTCAACCTTGCAATCCACAGGATCCACATGTCGCAACAGCCACCGGTGATGGGAGGGACAAAGGTTGCTGCAGGGAGGGAGCTGATCCTGTGGCTCTCATGGATCTGAGCCTCTCTGGGTTTATGGGACAGCATTGTGGTCCCCCTGGCTGTGTGGGGGGATTGAGGATGGCCTGGGGAGGAGAGGGAGAGGGAGAGGGAGAGGGAGGGGGAGGGGAAGGAGGGGAAGGAGGAGGAGGAGGAGGAGGAGCAGGAGGAGGAGCCGGAGGAGACAACAGAGACATCCTGTAAGTGATACCATGTGGCGTGGCCTGGCCTGACAGGAGGTGAAGGCAAGTAAGAGAAACAAGGGAAACCCAGGTGTCCCTTCTCCTCCCAGCTCTCCCAGCTCCTGGAAGTCGGCAGGGCAGCAGTTTTCTGCACAGGCAGTTGAATCCCTGCCACATTGCACCAACACACATCTACCCACCATTAACTTTCTCATCCTCTCTAAATGCACCATAGCATTGATCTCTGCAATATCTTGGGGCAATGGATTTCAGGCTTTATTTGCGCTGTGAGGACACTTTCTGCCTTGCTCTCTGATCCTTTCCTAGCGATTCCTGCCACTTGACTCGCTGCCTTTCAGCCTGAGCATGCGCTGGGCAGTTTCCCCTGGGCACATCTTCACACCTCTCCACATTGCATTAAATCTGCTGCTTGATAGCTCAGCACTGTGAACTTCTGGAGCCCTGTTTGACTTTGGCTGCCTCAGCTGTTCAGTATTGCCTTTGCCTGACCACTGATTCCTCTTATTTTGGTGCTCAGTGCCTGCTCTGCACCTGTGGGCCTTTGCTCCCTGGAAAGCGCTCTACAATCTGATGGTTGATTTCTACCCTTTGGTTTCTTTCAACTCAATTTCTGTGCAGAATCTGACCCTCCTTGCTGCCTCTTATTTCAATTTCTGCCCAGGCTGCTTGTCCAGGGCAGGTGGGGAAACCACAGTGGCTGGTGATGGAAGACTCAGGTCCCTATCACATGCACTGACACGTCTCTACTCAGTAAAATATTTATTCCTCCATTATTTCACAAGAGTTGTTTTTACAAAAACCTTACAAAAATTTCCAAAACACAGACATGCAGAGGAAAAAAACAAATCCACCATGGATCTTGTTACAAGTAATTGAAATGTACAAATAGAAAGGGTGAGAGAGAGCTTAGATTACAATAATCCCTCGGTCCTGCTACCCCTCCATGGGTGCAATTTGTATCTCTTCTTGGTGAGTTCAGCATTGACTGACAAGCTGTGATAAGCTGCCAAAAGCACAGCAAAGGAGGGGCCCTAAGATTAGGAGCAAATGTTTTCAAATATATATATACATATAGATATTTAGTGAAGAAATATTTATTCCCTGCTTTTTTTAGGTTTACAGAAACAGCATCTGCAAACTATTAAATGGGTTTATTTTCATTAATGTTCTCAAAGAGGCAGTGACATTTATATCCCTGTGGTTTCATCATGTATAACTGAAAAAAGAGCCCTATGCTTTCCATGGGAATAGGACCCTCCCGGCCCCCTCCTCCTGCCCCAAACTGTGTTTCTCAGGGTGGATGACTTGATCCACAGTGGATCCCTCTTCCCCCTGGCTTGGCAGGTTTCTGTGCAGTGTGGGGAGCTGGCATGACAAACGGGAGGGATACCAGCCCTGGAAATACGGATGGAGGCAGAGGGTGGGTATTTAGGGTGACACTGCTCCCTGGATGAGGTGGACAGTCAGGCTGTGCCCTCTCCCTGCCTGCCAAGCTTGAGGAGGAGAAGGTAGCTGTTCCCAACTGGGGGCTGCACTGTAGAGCAGAGAAGGCAAGGGCTGGAGGCATGATGGAGGGGCTGCTTCCCCCCCAGGCAGAGGAGATGTTTCTTCCATCAGGTCTCCAGCTCTGGGTGCGGGTGAGTCCCCCCGTGCTGGCATTGCCTGGGGTGCAGCTGAAGGTCACAGCCACTGGGTCCCACATGCAGCTGCAGTGGGAGCCCCAGTGGAAATGGGATAGGGTGCTCCTGGGAGCTGTGGAGACTCAGGTGGGTACTTTGTAGCTGTGGCACTTTCAGCCCCAGTGTCACCAACCAGATGATGTTACCTGGAGGAGGCACCTCAGCAATTGCTCTATTTGTCCTCAGATCTATTGCTGCAACTCACAAACCAACCCCTTCTAGGGAAGTAGGGCTGCTGTCTTCTCTGTCCAGGCCACCCTTCTGAGCTGGTGGTGTCCCCATGCTTGGCTGGTGGCTCTTTCCAGTAGGCGAGGAAAGGGTGATCTGGTTTCCAGTGGGCTTTGTCCACAGGGGCACCACACCTCCAACGCTCCGGCTGTGCAACTGGGGAACGTGGAGACTGCGTCTCTCCGCAGCTCAGTCCCATGGATTAGGACCAGGTTGCCCACCCCGTGTCCATCCCCTGCACATCCCACTTTGGAACCTTATTAGGCTGCACAGCAGGGTGGGATGAGGGGGAAACCATTTCCTTTCTGCAAAACCAAAAAAGCCTCCCCCCATGGAGTTGCCGGCCCCAGACCCCCGAGCACATCTGCGGAGCTGCCGACGGGGAGGCTGTGCCTCCGGAAGGCGAAGCCTTCGTTGGCACGAAGCGCTGGGAGCCGCCTACTCAGCTGAAACCCAACAGCTTTTTCCAATTTTCTCATTCCCTGGGACTGTTCAATGACCTGGGGCTCTGCAGAATCGCTGGCAAATCCACCGAGGCAGGGCAGTGGTGCCTGCTTGGGGATTGGCGATGCATCCCCAGCTCACAGGAGAGCTCACAGGCTCCAGGCAGGTCTGTTGAGCTGCTGCAGCTCTGCTTGCCCCTCTGGGAAGGGACAAAGCCTGATGCCATCAGCATAGGCAGCTCCTAAATGCAGGCAGCACAGTGCGGAGGGCTGGCCGAGACTGGCCATGGCATGGGTGAGCCATCAGCTTCCCAAAGTCCGAAACCTTGGGAAGTCCCAAACCCCACAGTGTGGCTGGGGTTGCACAAAGAAATGAACACACGGATCAGCTTTGGCACACACAGTTGAGTGCCGCAAGTCACAGCCTGGTGGAAAGGGGGGCTTGTGATCCTCCCACACTGTCCCTGCGGGAGGAGAAGACCCAATAACTCTTTGGCTCTCTGGGCAAGATACCCAAATTGGTCAAATCCAATAGTCCAAGATCCTTCCATGTTTGGAAGCAAATTCTTGTTCCCTTGGCAAGTCTGTTTGTCCTCAAAGAGCGTGTGGGGGGTATGTGTGTATATATAGCCGTTATTATAAGGGTGTGCGGAAAAGCAAGTTTCTAACCAAGTTCGCTCCATATGTGGCTATAATTATGTGCCACTTCGGCCTGGGACTGACTCTACCTTCAGAAGGGAAGGGAAGAGGAGAGAAGATGCTGAGACATTGGATGAGTGGCATGTGTGTTGGGCAGGCAGTGGATTTGTCCTGGACCGGCACAGGAGCTCCACGCTGTATCCTGGAGGAGGCCATGGGATGGGGTTTGCCCTGCTCAGTTCACGGTCGGCACCTGGTTCTGATGGAGGCTGAACTCTTTGGCTTTGAGGCGCAGGCTGGCGATGCTGTTGGCCATGTTCACCCCTTGGGTGGGCGTTGCGGTCCCACTGGAGCTGTAGGAGGGCACAGTGCTGCAGGGAGGGAGCAGGGAGGAATGAGGCAATGGCCCATGGAGAAGTCCCCATGCCCTTTGTGGTCCTGCTGGCTTCCCAGGCCAGGCTAGCTGTTCCCTCTTGGAGATCTCTCACAAGAACAGCCAAGGCTTCAGCATTTTTATGGGCTTGGATGGATGTGGGAACCCCTCAAACTATGCACCAGGAGGCCCTGCTTTGTGCTTTTGGATGTGATGGCTGAACATGAACAGCTGGGAACCAGAAGGGACCCATGCCACCTCCTGTGCCGTGATGTGGGAAGGGTCAGCACGAGGCCAAGCAAATCCCTTGCGAGGACAGGGGCGCCTGCTCCGGCCCCGAAATGCAAGGAGACAGGGAAGCCTGCTCAGCGTTGGGCAGTGGATGCTCAGACAGAGTTGAAATAGTTCCCAAAGCCAAGTCAGACGAGCTCCTTTCGGCCTCATAAAGCTCCCCAAATCCCCAGCAGTGGCACAGGGCTGCATTCCGGCGGCAGTGGAGTAGTCTCTAGGCAGCCCTGCCCCACAGCCACCTCCTCCCCAGCTCCTCCAGAGCCTCCACCTACCTGTACGGGGAGGTGCTGGTCCAAGAGAGATACTCTGGGGTCAGTGCAGTGGGTCGTGGTGCCATGGGCTGCTCAATGGCTGCTTCTTGGCTGTAGGATTTGAGCAGCGATGCCGATCTGTTGGCCAGCATCGCCCTCTCATTACGGCGGAACTTGGCCCTCCGGTTCTGAAACCACACCTGCAACGGGGGGGAAAGGTGGTCAGTGGAGACCCAGTGCCAGCAGCAATGTCCCAAGCATCTGTCCTATGGGTCATGGTGATGTGCAGGATGAAACAAGGGAGGGGGGCAAGGCAGAGGGTGTTGTTTTCTCCCACACAAACCTGTGCTCACCTGGACTCTGGCCTCGCTGAGGTTGACCCTTCTCGCCAGCTCCTCCCGCACAAATGCGTCAGGGTAGTGCGTCCTCTCGAAGACCCTCTCCAGAGCCTGCAGCTGGCTGCTGTTGAAGGTGGTGCGGTTCCTCCTCTGCTTCTTCTTCCTCTTGGCTGCCCCACAGTTTGGGCTCAGGCTCTCGCCTGTGGGGAAAGAACAGAAGCCACATGAGAGCCAGACAAGTGTAAGACCCCATGACCCAGCCAAGCTCAAGCCCTCCTGGGGGTCTGCAGTGTCCTGCTGTGTGCCAGCCATGCTCCCTCCAGGCACCTGGGACTCTGTGGGGAGCTGCATATGTGCAACCCTGTGATGTCCATAAGAATCAAAACCTATTTTGGGACCTGCTGGAGCTTAGGGTTAACCCCAAAATTTACCAAGGCCTGTGGTGGTTTTACATCTGTCTAAAACCATGCAGACCTGATTTTGAATACCAGTCTCAGTGTATTCTGGGGCTGCACTTGATCCAAACTGGGGCTCAGGTCTTGCTAAGACTCTAAGTCAAGCTTTCATGAATGGTGATGAAAATTCAGCGCCAAAACAACTCCAAGATGTGGGTCTCAGCTCCCACCTCCAGCACCCCCCGAGGCCCCAGCTGTGGCACGTCCCCAAGGTGACACAGGACTGTAGCCAAGCATCTGCTCTTCCAACCCTGGTCTTCAGAGCTCAGAACGAGCGGCACCGTGTCTCGCAGGGCTCAGCCTCCGCAGTGTTTATTTCTGGCTTTGCTGGCTCATGGAAACATGAAGCTGAGGGTGTAGTCTGGTTTCTCAGTATTGATCTTGGGCTGTCAGCCAGGCTGAGATTAATCTCCTCTTTGTCACTAATATAATAAGGTTTGGGCAAGTTTATGAAGTCTTTTTCCAAGACACCCAGTCAGCTGCCTGCAAAGGCTTCATGGGGAGCACGACTCGCTGTCGTTCTCCCTTGTGGAGGTACTGGTTAATGATTCTTTCTGTTAATAAAGCATCTGGATCCAATCTGTACCTACTGGTGGGAAAGCATTTTGGAATTATTTGAAATGTTAATAATTTTATGACATTCTGATTCATGGCAGGGGTATGTTGGGGCTTTCTGCTCTATATCATTGCAGAGGCCAGGGTGGCAGAACTCACCACTCCCTGAGTACGCTCACAAATTAGATACTTGCTAATAATATTAATCTTGATACTTATTTAATAAGTGCAGCATTTTCAGATAATTCTTGAGCAACAAACAAAATCTACTGGAAGGGATATTAACTCTGCTGTTTCAAGACACCATCGAGCTGTTGAGCAGGAGGAAATTTCCGAGATCTTTAAGGCCAGAGAAACCTTCTTGCACCTTAACTCTGAATAATTCAAACCATGAAATGTCCAACAATAAGTTTTTCATCAAGTCCTAGGATCCCTATGTGCCCAACTACGCCATTCTCCCAAGGCCTCTCTGCAGCCACTGGCATTTCTCTGGGTCTTTTATTGTGCTGTAGGTGCAACTTGGCCTTGGTTGACCATCAGCAATCTGTGATCTTGTATTTTGGACATGGCCTTCTTGGCTGCGTGAAGACACGATGGACAGTGCCTGAAATATGTGTGGCTTTGAGACCCTTTCCCCAGCCAGGAAACTACGGGCTGCCCTTTGCCACCAATCGTGTTTAAAGGCTCACAAATAAAATTCTCAGAATTCCCTCCAGCACTTGTTCCTACAGCTTCAAATGTTCTGCCAGTCTCTGCTTTCCAGTTGCCCCTTTTAGTTAAACTCCTTTTTTGGTCCTGTTTTCCTTCAGCAAGCTAACGAGCCGCTGGACTAAAATACATGAAGTCCAGCCATGGTTGTCCCTGAGTTTTCTGGGAGCTTGAGACTGAAATGGGAACCATCAGGCTGGGAAAGAGCTACAGGATGTAACAGGGTGAGAGGTTTCCTTGTGGGTTTATGACCATGCCAATGGGCTTCTGGGGAAATGGTAGGTCAGGGTTTGGTTCAAAAGGTCTAGTCACAAGGGCACCCACTGCCCCTCACCAAACTGGCAATGATTTCAACAGAACCCTGAGAAATGTATAAATAAAATTTATAACCCCCCTTTGGCTTCATCCTCAATTTAAACCTGGCTATAGGACTTTTCCATAGTGATGATTTCCCTTACCCACTAATTTGGCTGAAAGAAAGGAGGAGGAAAGTTTTTTAAAATTAACTCTCAATCCAGATCTGTAGGATCTGGCCACATTTGTGTCTGGTCTTTATCTCCCCAAACCCACAGAAGGAAGAGCTAAACAGCCACAGGAGACAAGTGGTGCTGAGTGCTTCCCATATGGGGCTGGCAGTCATGCTGGGATCGAGGTTTAAGACTGGAGTTGGATCAGGATGTGTCCGAGTGCCAGTGGTTCCTGTGTTTTTGGAGACCTGCAAACCCTGGGCCATGCCAGTTTTGGGGCATTTTGTTCAGGCCCTATTGCTGCTTTTAATGGAGGGAGCTTCCATGCCTTTTCCAAGCCATCTCTGCATGGCAGGGAGGCAGCTCCACACACGGAGTGCCTGCCTGGATCCTCTGCTCTGCTTGGGGATGAGCCCTGGTAATGCATCAACATCTTTTCCTCATTAGCTCAGGCATTGCAGGCTTGTGGGACCAGACAAACGCCGCCCTAATTGCTGATGGTGAGTGTCTGACAGGTTTACAGTGTACAGTCAGGCTGGATATCTGCTATTAGAGATGCTTTAATAGCCCCAAATCAGCTTCCCAAAACCGAGCATGGCTCAGTCCTCTGTGGCATCAGAGAAGGAATGGGAAGGGGGATGAGCTGGTTCCCCTGAAGACACCCTGTCCTCTCACTGCCATCAGCAGGACTTGGATTTAACCAGACCTGCTGACACCTTGATGGAGGAATTGGAGTTCCTCAGCCCGATAGGCTTCCAGGAATAAGAGTTTGTAATTGCACAAAGTTAAACCAGCTTCCCACCATCATTGTTCTGTCCCAAAGCACTGCTTGGGGAGGTTATGGAGAAAGCCAAACCCTTGCCTTTGGCAGGTATAATTTGGGGGTTCATTTGGGCTGAAGGGACCAGTTTGGTTGGCCAGCCCTGAGGTCAGAGGGGCTCCTGAGCCTTCCCCCCAGCCACCTTCCCTGTATTTATCTTCCACTGATTACGATTTCCGCTGAAAGGAAAAGAAATGCAGGGAAAGGGGGAAAACAGGGGGGATAACATTACTGAATAACGAAAGATGACATGCGGGGGGAGGATGGGGAGAGGGAGGCGAAGGGGCCTTGCACAGAGCAGGATGGGCCCAATGTGCATCACAAAAAAGCCTTAAATTGCCCCAGAGTGTTAGGAAAGACAGGAGACTTTTCACCTGTGATGTGGATGAGCTTTGGGGTGCTGGATGTGGCCTGGGTAACCTCCTGCCTGAGAGCTGCAGACAGCCTGGGAACAGCGCTGTGCCCTACAGATGCCATGGGGCGCTGGGAGTCACCCCACGACCCTTCTCCCTGTGGGAGCACCAGTGCTGGCAAGCCTGGATTGTGCCACTCTGTGAACTTGGGAGCGACGGGTCCTGCCCCATTTGCAAAGGCAACATCACCCCCAGGTCAGAGCCGTGCTGGTTCAGCTGGGCACCAACCAAGCCCCCTTCTCCGACTCTTTTCCCTCTGTGCTTCCATTAGTTCTCCACAGGAAGGACTCGGTGGGTCTCAGCCTTGGTGCTGGGCTTGCCAAGGGGGGCCCTTACACTGGCAGGGCCCCCAGCCTCCCACAACTGCTGTGGAGCACTGTAAAGAGGTAATTTTCACTCGATTTCCACCAAGGCTTTGGTTCTGACTTAGGAGCTCCATTAGCGCACAGTAACGGCCTCGATCCAGATCAACCAGCACTGACAGTCCCAGCAGCTCACTCGCCTGAGCCCCGGAAACACAGGCAGGGATCCTCCCTTGGGATGTCTTTCAGGGACGGGCTTTATTGCCAGCCATGTTCAGTCTCTCCTCTGGACACCCATTTTGGGGGGTTTCTTTGCAAAATCCTTGTCCAGAGCGCGGTGTTTGCCCAGCACCATCCCTGCTACCCCGGATGGTCACTCAAGCCAACTGCCAGCCTGTCTCTTCCCCAGGTGATGCTGCAAACCCCTCTCCCTATGAGTACCACTACATCCTGGGACAAGTTTCCTGAGTCCAACTCTACCACTTGGCTTTGGGGTACAAATACCCCTGTTTTTCAGGTCAGAAGGCAGCAAGTTCAACCCTCTCACGCAGAAAGCCCAGGCTACATCTCCTCCAACGTGTTTCATTTTCCATTGCACCGCAGCCCCCACGGCCCTGAACAGTTTTCTGTCATTAAATTATTTCACACGTTCCATTTACTTGCGAGCAGTTTGCCAAAGACCCTTTAAGCTTTAAATTTTTCACACCCCCCCCAGCCAAAATGATCAAATTTGCTGTACCACTTACTTCCCTACTACGCCTGGAATGGCATTTTTTTCCTCCTTTTTTCTTCTTGGGTATAATTTAAGGGTTGAAATAGCCTGGAGGGAATTAGCTGTAAATTCTTCCTAAGACAAATAAATTCAGCCCTCTAAGTTTCTATGTTTTTCAAACTGTTGAGAGACATTTTGGGTTTGTTTTACTTGAAATAATGATCGTGGCATATCTGACCCTCAGGCTGCGGCCGGCTCTAGCCAAATAAATAGCTTTTATTAATTAAGGTTTATCCTTAACAAATAAAACCCCAATTTGATCTCGGCCGGCTGAATTAGCAAAAATAAACAACGGGTTCTCTGGGCACTTGATGTGGATTTAACAAATTAACGCTGGGCCTTCATCAGGGAAGCCGCAGGGTGGTGGAGGTCTTTTACAGCCAAGAAATCCTTTGGAAAAACAATGTCTTTCGTTTCTCCCATGGTCTCTCTCGGTAAACATGTGCACTCCCTTCATCCCTTTATACACTCGGGGGAAGCGAGGAGAGCTCCGGCGATGACGCCTGCCAAAGTTTCATGTGCAATTGTTTAACTTGTTCCTCTAAATCATGCAATGGGGAGGAAGCATTTCCCCTCGGACTGCAGCGAGCTGGAGCAAAGCTCTGGGGTTTGGGAATTGCCCCTCCATGGTGTGTGCCCGCTCCAGCTCCTTTTTATTCCACAACCTTCAGCTGAGACACCTGAAGCCAAGGTGTGATTTGGGGGTGCACGGGCTGCCAAGTGCAGATGACCCCGCTTTCCAGCAGCTGCTTTCAACACTGCCCTGCCTTGGGATGCAGTTGGGAACAGCCTAGGATCCCAGGGGGGGTTTTACCAGGGCTTTGCAGAGAGGAGAGATATCAGGAGGGATGCTCTGCAGGCCAAAGGGAAGCTGGGCACTTGTCCCTGCTCATGGGCACAGGAAGGACAGGGTTTGTTGCAGTAGGGATGGTGGGAGATGCCTACACCACAACGGGTCTTTAATCTCCCCAGATCATCTTGGAAAGCCTGGGGAGCTGAGAAGCAGCCAGGAACCTGCCTCTCCACTTGTGCTGAGTCCCCAGGTCTGGTGCCTTTCCTGCACCCACCCGCGGGCCCAGCCTGGGTGCACAGGAGCAGCACAGCACCAGCCTGGGGGCAAAACCCTGTCAGTGAAACTCCCATTTTCTGCACTGTTTCACCCCAGTACCTGGGGAGAAGCCTTTGGGGCTGCAAACCCCTGCCCTCAGGATGCCAGCCTCAGCTTTGCTTGGCATGGTGCTGTGAGGTCCAAACCCAACCTGGGAACAGCCATGGATATGGGGAACAGGGTATCCCCGGGGAACAAGGGCTGCCAGCCCCTCCCCAGGCTCCCACTGCTGGGAGAAGGCTCCCACCTCCTCATCCTGACCCACTGCTGCTCCCTGTCCCCCCTCCAGCCCAGCCCCACCCTCGCAAAGACCCCGAGATTGCTGAAGGCTCTGGGGGGAGGTTGAAGCTGGGGGGGGGTCCAAATGTGCTGAGTCCGAAGGAAACTTTCTCAGCTCAAGTGGTGTACATGAAAAATTTAAGAGAGGGGCAAGTCCCAGCTACTGGAGAAACATTACAACGAAATGTTTCCGAGGATGTTTCACCTCATTAATTGTGAAAAAACTGAAACGCTGACACGTTTTTACAGGCTGCCAGTTTTGCTGGGGGAAAAGTGTCTCTGTTAAAAAGGAGCAGCAAAAGCCTGGACCAAGAAAGAGGCCAAGGCTGTCCCGGGGGGGCCTTAGCCTGTGCTCACTGACAGGCAGCAGCAGCCTGTTTTATGGTTATAGAGCTGCCTCTGCACCAGCCAGAAACCACCCAGCACCACAGTTTGCTACCCCCAGCCACACAGACACCAAATTTTTGGGAAGATCCTGCCCCACAGTGCTGGAGCCCCAGGGATGCTCCATGCACAGGCTGCACCCCCAGCGCCCAGGAGGTTTTCCCCTTGCACCCCTGGATGG
Source organism: Promerops cafer (assembly GCA_013398275.1). Taxonomy (NCBI): domain Eukaryota; kingdom Metazoa; phylum Chordata; class Aves; order Passeriformes; family Nectariniidae; genus Promerops; species Promerops cafer. The sequence continues at coordinate 494,287 of VZSE01000094.1, forward strand.
TGTGTGGTGTCTGAGCACCCATCACAGCAAGTCCAGCTGAAAGCCAGAACAAACCAGGAAGGTCCTGGCTGAGTCAGCAGCATCCCTGCCTCCCAGTGGGGATGTGTCCAGCCTGTGCTGGTAACCCAGTGGTGGCACTGAAGCCTTTGTTTAGCTCATTATTAGTGCAGCAAATGCATTGGGAACACGATGCTTAGATGGGTACTGGGAACAGAAAGAATGTGAAAAGGAAGATCCCCATGTCATGAGACACTGTTTCCCTTAGGGATGGTTCCAGCCCAGATTTAGCCACCAAATTCACTGCTGAGAGCTGTGAGTGGATTCAGAGCAGGCTCTGGAGCAAGAGCAGCCATGCTCCAAAGCCCAGGTGCACAAGAGGGAGAAGATCAGGAAGTCACAGTGAGGAAAGAGGAAGATAATGAAAAGAATGAAGAAGGGAAGCAGATGCTGGAGACGCCAGGTGAGGAACCAGCCAGCCAAGTCTTGTGCTGTGATTTAGAGAGGATGCCCTGAAAGTTGAAAGCTGGTGAAATCCACAAGGCTGCAGGCGTGCTCAGGAGTCCCTGAACATTCCCACCATGCCAGAGGCTACTGCCCTGGCCAGAGGCTCCTGCACAGCCCAGCACAGCGCTCACCCAGCTGAGGCCAGGCCCCAGGAATGGTGTTTTGGCACAGCCAGCTCCTGCGTCAGCGGAAGCATTTAATGAATTAATTGCAGCCACATTCCCTGAAGGAGGAAGCAGGGTTGGTGGGAGGCTGTCAAGCCTTAGGAAGGGGCTGGGGAACATCTTTGGCCACAAAGCTCTGGTGGGAGTAAGGGGAGTAGGCTGAGCAGGACAAGAAATTCCTGTCCACTCTCCCAGGGATCTGGGAGAGGTGGTGCCATCACCCACCTTTTACCTGGGGTGGGAACTGCCTGTGGACAGACCTTTGGAGGTCACGGACACATCCTGCTGCCGGGCTCACTGACTCAGGATGCACCCCGGCATCCTGGCCCCAGCCCCAACCCTGCGTGAGGATCCAGACCACGGAGTCTGGCACCATCAGCATCCCCTGACACGACTGCTCCAGAAACAGCCTCGAAAGCTGCGACAGTGCTGGCGCCCGGCGCGGGACTCGCCGGGACTCTGGCTCTGCCTTCCCACCCGCCCCCCAGGAGCCGGGGCCGGGGCCATTGTGGGGCCGCGGGGCTCAGACTGCCTGGCTGCGCCCGCCGACGGCGGCACCGGCCCAGGGCAGCCAGCCCGGACCCGGAGCGCCGAGCGCATCCCTTGGGCTCAGCGCTCTGCAGAGAAATGTTCCCTCCCAGCGCGGGGTGACCCCAGCCCCGTGCGGGGCTTTCGGGAGCTGCCAGGAGCATCCCGTGTGTTCACAGGAGGCTGTGGCTGACACAATGAGCTGTCCCAGCTCCAGAGCCACCACTGCCTCCATTGTGTCAGCGCTCCGAGGGGACGGAGCTGCAGAGGAGCTGAGCTGGGGCAAAGCTGGGGCACTGCTCCACAATGAGTACCCAGTTTGCCCCTCAAGGAATGGCACGGTGAGGAGGAAAGGCTCCTGGGAAAGTCTGCACGGATTTGCTGGGTACGAGAGGTCAGGATCTGGCAGGGTCTGGCATCTTCCCTGCTCAAGGCAGGGGAACATGCAACTCAAAGGGGTTGGCACCTCTCTGGGGTCCCTCTTTTCTTAGTTGGGGCTGGGGTCACACAGAGCCTCCAAACACTCATCCACAGTGGTGGCCAGTCCAGATGTCCCCTGCAAATGCCAAAGAGGTAGAGGGGGAGACAGGACAGATATCAGTATGGGTGCTCCTGGCTTCATGCAGGGATGCTCCAAGAGGCTGTGTCAGACCAAAGGGCTCCTCAGGCAGATGTTTGTGGCTGCAGGGCTGAGGGTAGCAGGAGCCGAAGCCCTCCCAGCACAGCCAAGTGCCTCAGGAAAAGACAGCGGGATGGCTTCGACTGATCCAAGCCAAGTTCCGAGCAGCACCGACCAACAGGGGAGCAGGAATTTTCATTTTGTTCTCCTGTGAATTTGCCAACCCCCACCGTGGAGGCCCAGGCACCAACAAAAGGCGCTGGCTCTCCCCCAGCCACCACCAGCCAGGAGCCTTCCCGGCAAGGAGACATTCACTGCAGAGCTTGTTTTCATCTCCCAGCCAGGAGATCTTCTTGGGGTGGGATGACAGCAGTGCTTGGGCTGTCCTGCACCTCACACCACTGCAGCACCCTGGGATGCTCCTGGGGATGCAGCCCCCGGGTGCCCCTTGGGGATGCAGCCTCCCGGCTTTGCCAGCTCGTTAAAACAGCACGGTGGTGGCTCACAGACGTGTGAATGGGCCTCTGCGGCTCAGGGAAACAGCCAGCCCAGACCCTGTGGCCAAAATGCTGGGATCTGGGTCAGCCCCAGGCACCACAGTGAGGGGTCTGGGCAGAGGGAACAGCCACGGTGGCTCCCCACAGCCACTGGAGAGTGGGATGGTGGGACAGATGATGGACGGTGCCAGCACAGACCCTGCTGCCCTACATCAGGGCTGAGCATGGCAGATGCTGCTTCCCTTCCCATCCTGCAGACCTTTTAGGCACCATTTGGTGCAGCCACAGAGGCACCAACATCGCTCTCATGCAGCCACCTGACATAACAGGTTACCTGGTTTTCCAGCAGGACAGAGACGTGTAATTAATTAACTCTAATGAGACTTGTGCAAGCACTGGCCCAGGAGTAGCACCCACCTGTGCTTTCAAAGCACCACCAAAATCCTGGATTTACAGTGAGTTTTCCTGGGGGCTGGGAAGGGGATGGGCAATGCCTCAGGCCATCATGAAGTTGAGAGCTCACTGGGACTTTTGCTCAGTGGTTGAAAAATAAAACTAAATCAGCCGGGGCTGCATAGCAGGAACGTTGTGTGGAGGGCTGGCTCCCAGCCAGGGACCCCTGGCATGGTGATCCCAGCCTTCCTCTCTTCCCCAGCCCCCCCCTCAAAAAGGTGGTTTTATGAAATTTAATAGGCAAAAGCCCAAGCAAGCCGGCCCCAGTGGCATCTGGCACTGAAACCCAACACCAGCCCCACGAGGTTAAAGCAGAGACCCCATTGCATCAGGGTCATTGCCAAGGGGAGGAAGGAGGCAGGCAGGCAGGGACAAGGGGAATAATGAGAATTCCCATGATGTCCCCTCCGGCTGCCCACTGCCACTGCCCCAAGTCCCTTTTCTTTTTTGAGGCCAAAAGGGTGTTTTTCACACCCAGACCAGCAAATGACTGAGCACAGTTTGACCAGTGAGCACCAGCACCTGCTGAGAGCCCGTTCCACGGCCACCAGCTGTGGACAGCAGCGTGTCTGGCCAGGGTGTGGGATGGGCGTGAGCCCCACCGGGAGCCCATCCCAGCCCCGCTCCAAGGAGGACCCTCGTGGGCGCCTGCACGCACAGACGTCCCGGAAGCCCCTGCCAGCAAGCAGCATCGCTGTCCTCCGGTCTGGTTTTCATTTGAGGTCGGTGGCCTCTCGCCAAATTTATTGTAAAACATTCATTTTAATAAGTGGCTCATATCTTTTTTTTTTTAACCCAGCCTGGTTAACTGTTTCCAGGTTACAGCAGAACCATGCACGGTGGGGATGGCAGGGGTGGCGGGGGCAGTGGGGGCAGTGGGGACACGATCACAGCCAGGTTGCTGGGAGCAGGTGCCAGCCATGGGGAGGATACCAGAGGATGACAGGATGGAGACAGGAACATCAGGGTCCTGCTTCTACAAAGGTCAGCAGAGCTGAGACCCTCACCCTCGTCACTCCAAGCTTTCATCCCCTCCAGGTCCCCAAGGAGACCAAGCACCCTCCTGCCACGCTGGGCACCCTGACACTCTCATACAAAATTAAAACTTACTGCCCAATGGGTAACTGGGTCATGTCAAACATGCAGAGAGCTTCCTGAAGTGGACGTTGCATGGTAGTTTAGTTTCAACATTTGTTTTAAGTTTTATAAACCTCTAATACTAATAGAAATGCTTGAGTGTCTTTTAATTTAAATGAAAACAGTTTTTTTTAAATTTAAAAATTCCCCTGAGGTATTTACAACCCCCAAATTACAGCCATGTGGCCAGCCCAGACGAGAAAGTGAAATTTGTGAGGAAGGAGTGTGGCAGCTGCCCAAGCCCAGCCCAGCCCAGCCCTGCAGTGGCCGTCCCCACGTCACCTGTGTTCCCTGCACAGACTCTGCTTCACACCCTTGTTGGGGACATGGGATCCATGGGTTGACCAGCCCCACGAACTGCCAGCCACAGCTGTCCCCAGCAAGATGGCATCTTTCTGTCTTTCCTTCCTTCCTTCTGTCCTTCCATTTTTGTCTTCTCTCTGGAGCACAGTGGGTTTGGGGACAGGAGCTGCCCATGACCATCCTGTGCCCTCCTCAGCTGTGCTGCTGCAGGACCAGGCTCTTTGCACCCCAGTGCTGTGCCTGGGGTCCCCTAAGCACTCCCCTGCACCTTCACTGCTACTGCCAGGCCCAAGTCACCCCTGACAGCCCTGGCAGTGTCCTGTGCATCCTGGGGTGCAACACAGTCCCCCCCACTTAGCAATGCCCTGCAGGACCTGGGGCACAGCGTGATTCCCCTGGACGGCTCAGTGCCACCTCCCTCCCGCTGCACTGCCCTGTACGGCTTGGGGTGCCATGGAACCCCACCACACACAGCTTGCATTGCCCTGCACAGCTCGGGGTGCAGCACAATCCCCACCCCACCCCAGCAATGCTCTGCATGACCTGGTACAATGCTGACCCCCTGCACACCTTGGGGTGCAAAGCAACCCCTCCAAACACACACTGCAATGCCCTGCGCAGCCCAAGACTCAGCACAACTTCCCCCATCAATGCCCCGCACAGCTCGGGGTGCAATCCCAGCCCGGGGTGGCTCAGGCAGCCGCAGCCCCCAGTCCCGGCACTGCCCCCGGCCCGGCTGCGGTGCCTGCGGGGAGCGCCGGGCTGTGCCCCCTCCCCAGCACCCCGCTGCCATGTGCTCCCCGCCGCTCCCCCGGCTCCCCTGCCATGTGCACTCCAGTTTCCTTGCGTGTGAAGCCTGCAGCCTCTCGGATTCAGTGGCTGGAAAGGATGGCGCCTCTCCACATCTGGTTCAATGCGCGAGCCTGGCGCCTGGCTTAGCCACAGTCTCCATTCAGAGACACACAGACTTTAATAGACTCATACAATTCTTCCTGATCTATCACTGCAGCCGGAGCTGAAAAGCTGCTTTATTATATGCACTCAAAGGGGGATGAGGAGGGAAGGGGAGGGGGCCGGCGGCTGGCGCTGCCGCTCTCTGAAGGCTCCCAGCCCGCCCGGCATCCCCCGGGACCTGAACTGTCCCCCCCAGCCCTGCCCAGCCTCCCAGCGGCTGTTTCCCCCCCAAACCCGCAGGAAGGAGCAGCACCGCAGCCTCATTATCTCTCCTGCTCAATTAACACCCTCCAAGCTGCCGCTTGCACCCGCACCGTGCACGGGTGGGGCTGCAGGGGACGAGGTGGCAAAGTAGACCCCGCCTTTCCCCCTAATGTCCCAGGATGGTTTCACTCCCCCACCAGCTGGAGCGATTTCCCCCAGTTCCTGCAACACCAGCATCCCATTTACCCCGCAATTCCCCGGCTGAGGACCCGCAGCCGGAGCTGTCGGGGGCTGTCCGGGGGTGAGGAGCTGCCCCGCGGGCGGGCACCGCACCCTCCGCGCCAGCGATGCCCCAGCAGGTCCCGGTGCTGGGGCCGGCTCTCCCGGGGGCAGCACAGGGCAGGGGAGCTGCTGAGGGATGCTGAGCACGGGCAGGGCATTTCGTCACGCCGTGGGAAGGCTGGAAAACATCGCCCGCGGTCATGTGTCCCTCGGGCAAAGGCAAACATCGGGAATGCCTCAAGGGCGAGGGTAGGAATTTTTGTGTTAATTCTCGGAAATTTAGGGTTGTCCAGTGAAAAACAAGCAGTTTGGCAGTTTTGGGGCAGTCCTGGCCAACACACATCGGTAAACTGCCTTGAAACCCTAAATCAGGCCTTTCTCCCCAAAACTTTGCTGTTGCCATCCTCCCTGACCCTTCTGGGCATCACCAAGACCAGGCAGGGGGTGGCTGCCTCTGCCCACCACACTTCCACTCTGTTCCCAGTTGCTTTTTCCAGCCAGGAAAAACCTGATCTGCATTAACCCTGGTCTAAATCCTTGCTCAGTCCCAGCTCAGCCCAGCCACAACCCACTGCCCCAGCATTTTAAAGGATGCTCTGACCCAGTTCCCTGGCTCAGGGATTCCATCCTGGAATGATAACTCCTTCCAGCTTCTGCTCACGCTGCAGGGAGGGAATGAGATGCCAGTGTGGGGACACCAAACCTCTGGCAATCCCAAAGCACCCGGGTCCCATCTGGCTTCAAACCTCACCCCTTCAGCTCAAGGATTTTACAGCTCTGGGGAGATAATTCCCCGTGGCTGGAGGAAATCAGCCTTGGGTGAAGGGGTGATGAGCCCCACTCCCTGGGAGAGAGGAGAGTTTCTAACGAGGCAGCCTCAAAGCCCCAAATCATTTCATCAGCCTCCCAGCTACAGACACACGCCCAGGCTCTCTTAAAATGCTGATTCGTTGAAATTCACCCATCTTGGCTGCACAGAGTCGAAATTTCATATTTTTCCTGTGAATCAGCCCCATTCCCTGAAATAACAGCTCAAAAAGAGAGGGGAAATAGTCTTGCACTGAGCTGTTCCTGGTCGAGTGAGCATAACAGCCCAAGGGGGACAGGCAAGGTGTCCCTGCACCCCAGCACCCTCCTGGGCTGGGCATGGCTGTGTCAGGGGGTGTCTGAGCTGCTGCTGGAGACTAAAGCACATCAGTGGATGCTGCTGGGGTTCCCAGGGAAGTGGGGCAAAGCCTTGTGTCCCCACAACATGCAGGACCCCACCACTGTCCCCTCTGGACACTGTCACACCGTGATTCTCCCCGCTGGAAAGTGGTTTCAGAAGGAGCATCCCCCACAGCAATGCCTGCCAAAACCCAGCTCACTGGGGGTGCTGAGCAGAGAAAAATCCCAGCAATGAGAAGTCGGGGAGAAAAGTGATTTTCCTGCCCTCTTGGCCCAGCCAAGGCTGCTCCAGCTCTTGGGCTCCCCCAGCCAGAGGGTTCCCATCTCCCCAGGCCCTGAGTCTGGGTTTTTTTCTCCTTTACCCTCTGGCAGCAGCTCTCCCAGCACAGAAGTGAGCACGTGTGGGGACCCCACAGAGCCCTGCAAGCGCTGCAGGAACGTGCTGGTATGTGTTTCCCTGTGCCCTGGGGAGGGCTCAGCGTGGGCAGGGCAACTTCCTGGGGCCCCTCTCCAGCCCAGAGCCCCCCGAGCTGGGGTGGGGGGAGCCTGGAGCCCAGGTGGGGGTGTTTAGCAAATCTGGGGGCAAATTTTCCCCAAACCAGAGCCCTGGTGACAGCAGCCCAGGGCACAGGGAAGAGCAGGATGGTGACCCAGTGTCACCACGGGAGGAGCAGAAGGGTGTGTGGATGTTACTGGGGGAGGGGTGGGATGGTGTGTGTCACCCTTCAAGGCTGGAGGGCACAGGGAAGCACAGAGAGGTGGTACCAGGGTGAACCCCATGCCAGAAGCTCCACAAGACCTGGGGACTCTTCCAGCTGTGCCCCCCATCCCTGCCTGTGCCTGGCAGTGATTTGTGCTGCTCTGGCTGGTTCTGCAGGGTGGTGACCTAATTCAGCCCTTTATCCTGCTTGTGCTGTGGGAAAGCAGCACTCCCACCCCACAGCAGGTTTTGGGTAGATGAGACCTGAGGAACCAGTTTCCCCTTGTCCAGGGTAGGGGACCATGTGCAGGACAGTGGTTCTGTGGCAGAGACACAGGATAAGAACCACAGTGGAGGGTGTCCCAGCTAGGGAGGGGAAAGCCTGGCTGCAGGAACACGCTGCAGGCTGGGGCTGTCCCCTGTCCCCTGCTCTGTCAGCCTGGGGTGTACAGGATGGGTCCCCCCCACAGCTCCTTTTTTCCTGACTGGGATATGCTGGGCTCCCTGTGAGTGGCTGGAAACCTCTGGGTGAGCTGGGACCCATCAGGCTCCCCATCCATCCATCCATCCATCCATCCATCCATCCATCCATCCATCCATCCATCCATCCATCCATCCATCATCCATCCAGCCTCGCAGTAAGCGAAAAGCAATGTGGAGGGCTGGGAGGTGGCCAGGGTGGGGAGCTCCCACACGAATTAATTGGTGCTTACTGACTAATTGCTGGTGGATGCTGCCCTGGGGACCTGCCAGCATCAGGCACTGGACAAGCACCGTCCCCTCCCCTGGGGACCACCCTGCTTCAACAGCCCCAAGGGCACATGAGGAAAAACCCCTCGTCCTGAGGTCTGCAGCCCTCAGAGCCCTCCAGGCAGGCCTGGGGACAGGGAGGGGGATGTCTGGTCACTGAGAGCAAGGATGGCTCCTGACCCAGTGCCACCCACCCGGCTGGGCTGGCCTTACAAGGACAGAGAGGATTCACCTCCCCCTCTGCTTCAGATGCCACCGTTCCCAGCTCTGCCAACAGGGACTGTCCCCACCAAGGGCCCTGCAGGAGATGTGCCAGTCTGGGAGGGCAGCCAGGCCCCCTCAGCTGTTTTGGGGAGCGGTGAGATTGATGATGGGGTCTGTAACCTCTGCACCCCAGCCCTGCTGCCCCACTGCAGTGTATCCCAGCCTCATCCCACGTGCCGTGGCAAGCATGGTGGTGCCACCCTGAGCAGCAGGGATGCCTCCTTTAGGGAACAAAAGCCTCTCCTTGGAGAGCTGAGCCACATCTATCAGACAATTCTCAAAGCCTCTTCCCCTCTACGGGGGCTGTGTCGGGGTCCTACACCACTGCCTGTCCCTGGTCAGGCATCCAGAAACCATGGAAAGCCTCCCAGCAGAGCAGCCTGGAGGATGCCCAGCAGTTTTGGGGCCGTGGAAAGCGGATGGGTGCTGGAGAGAGAGGTCTGATGAGTCTGGGGTTACAGGGCAGGGGGGCCTCAGCTGGGTCCCTGTGCCCATGGCCCAATCTCACTGAGCCAGGCACAGAGGGTCGGCCAGGAGTTAATGACACTGGGTTTAATTGTGGCTGAGCCATCTCTGTGCACAGATGTCCCAGGGAAGGCAGATCCCCAAAGGCACATCCCAGCCGTGGTGTAACAGAGCTGCCTCCTGCCAGCACAGCCAGAGAGGTCAGTGTCCCTGAGCTGTGCCCACGTCTGATGGGGACAGGTGGTGCTTGGGAAGGCAGAGCAGCACAGCCAAACTTCGTCCTGTGAGCCAGGACCAGCACAGTCCCCAGACTGGGACACCACAGGAACATCAGCTGGGATGGCTCTGCCTCAAGGAATGTACTTGAGCCCTGGGAGAACTTTGGGGCTACCTGGGGCAATCAGCCACCACTTTAACTCCAGGACCAAGTCCCTTTTCCTTTCTGATAGCAGCTCCCTGTCCCTCCCTGCCCCACTTCTCACTTTTCAGCTACTCTGGTTTACATAATTAAAGCAAATTTGTTGTAACATCTTAATCCTCTCTGCCCCTTTGGGTGCTGCTTCTTCTCTCCTCTCCTTCATCACTGCTCTGCTCAGCATCCTCACAGCCCCAGAACAGGTCAGAGGGTCCCAGGGGATGAGGAAGGGGCTCCAGGCACTGTTCTGAAAATGGGATGTCCAGGGGCCACCACACCTCCCCATCCCACTGCCAGGTCCCAGTGGCTGTAGCCAAATAAATGGTCAATGCATGCCTGCCCCATGCCAAAAAATCCCTTTGGACGAGCCACAGCTCAGCTGTGACCAAAGTGACTCTTTCTGAGTTTTCAGCCCCAAAGCGGCTGCCGGAGCCTGTGCACGACTCCCTCTCCCATCCCCAGGCGGCACCAGAAGTAAGTTCATTGTTTGAAAAGCCATCAGTCAAGGCTTGCTGGCTAAAATTACCCTCCTGCTTTATCATCTTGAGAACATTAAGGGCTGTTGTTAACAGATGTTTCGCGTTACACATTATTTGTTAGTCTAATGAAAGGAGGTGAACAAGCTTTCAAGACCTCAGAAGCTGTGCCGAAGGTTTTCCATGGGAGGCTGTTGCCCCACTCCAGGGGAGAATGAAGATGAAGATGAGGATGTGAATGAGCTCTCACCACCCTGTTGACTTTTCCTTGCTCTTGCCTGGCTTGTGGGATTTCTGATTTTTGGGTGTCATGAGAGCAATGTGTTATACAGATATTTGTATTCGCCATCCCAGGAGGATGCGCTGGGTACACTCAGGGCCAGTTTGGGGCTGTGGCCAAGGCAGGGGCTGAGCACCCCTTGGCTGGAGAGGGAGCTGGGCATGGCTTTGGCCCTCACAAGCCTCCAAAGTGCCAGTGGGAAGGGATGTGCCAGCCCTGCAAGGGGCTCCTGGAGGAGAGGTGTGCCAAGGGCCCGAGACATGGGGCTGCCTCCAGCCACCCTCTGCAGCAGGCAGGTGTGCCAGGGCAGGGGTGGGTGAGGTCAGATGGGGGTTGAATCCCCTTCTGCAGAGAATAAACTCCTGCCCTGAGTTTCTCTGGCTGTGCCAGCCTCCGGAACAGAAACCTCTCACTGCTGCTTCCCTGGGGAAGGGCAGGGGGTTTTGTCGGGGTCTCAGCCTGCTGGGCACAGCCTGGGGCTGCCTAAAGCATCCTTGTGCCAGCTCTGCCAACGCAGCCCCCCAGCCCACGGTGAGCCCTGCCTGGTGCAAGGGTACCAGCAGCTTCACAGCAGGTTCAGGGCTGCTCTTCCTCCAGCACAACGACCCCGATGGCTCCCGGCTGGAGCTCAGAGCCACGTCCTGCAGAGACAATGCTGGGGCACCGTGTCCACTTGTGTTCATAACAAACCCACTGCCACCAGCTGCGGGGCTCCAAGCCTGCATCTGGCAGAAAAACCCCACGATGGTGAAGAGGAAGATGAGAGAAAACGCCCAGAGGCTGTTTTATTTCAGGATGCCAATAAAGGATAAGGTTACCAGTAAAAGTTCCTTGGCTGTCATCGCGCCGATGCCGAAAGCATCGCAGATCTGGAGCAGAAGGCTGATGCTCACAAAGGCAGCACGTTTGCCTGGTGTTTCGAGTCTCCCCATCTCAGTTTAGGAAATTGCATCCCAGTTAAGGCAGTGGCAGCATGTAAGGGTCTCAAAGGTCCAGCTTTGCTTGCGCACAGGTTCTTGTCTCTGTTTCCTTGTTCTCTTCTTGCCCACTGCTCTCAACTCCCAGGTATTTTTCAACATCAGAAATGCTTCAACTGCTGGTCAGCTTGTCAGAGCATTCCAGATGCTGATGGTGTCTCCATCCATGCAAGCTTTGCCAGAACAGGTGCTAATGGGAAATATCTCACATGGGCCAGCAGTGCTGGGATCTGCAGACCAAACCCCAGGGCCCCTGCCCCAGGAGGAATGGGCTTTTAGGGTGAAGAACAGGCTTGTGGTGATCGTGCAGCCTCTTGCTCTGTTTTTTGCATCACGCTGGGTCCACACTGAGTTCTTTGGGTGCACCGGGAGCCCAGCAGGGCAGTAGTTTCTCTGCTGTTTTGCAAACAGCCCCTTGCTGCGGGCTCAGTTTCCAAAAGCTGCACTGATCCCACATGGAATACTGTCCCCCCAAAAGGCCCACAGGCAGGAGAAACCCTCCCCACAGCCCCAAAGCCACTGCCAAAAGTACAAACAAAACCAAAGGCAAAGGGAGGGAGGGTGGAAAATAACGCTGAAAATACCAGCTACCATCCTAAAAAGCAGCGCCCAGCCTCAGCCAGCCCTCAGCAGCACGAGCAGAGGCAGGCTGGGGGCTCGGTGGGGCTGTTCCGTGAAGGGAGAAGGTTGTGCAGGGAATGAGTTGCGGGTTGGAGAAAGATGCTTCAGACCTGCACGCAGTGTAGGAACCACGGGAGGGACAGAGAGAACACCCGGGGGGGACTGAAGGGACTGAACCCCCTTCAGCAGCACAGATTCCCGGGTGGGCTGTGCACCCTGGCCAGGCGCGGGTCGGACCCTCGGCAGGGCTGCCAGCACCCCTGGGGTAGCACAGCCCAGCGGGGAGACGCTTTTGGGGAATGCCACCCCTCGGGGAGGGCACTCGGCCCGGGCTCTGGGATGGCGAGGCTGCACCCCGACCCCACGCTCTGCCTCCCCTCTGTCACCTCTGTGTCCCGAGGGGACACCCGGCTCCGGGGGGCTCTGGGGGCTGTCAGTTGCCCCTGCACTGCGGCTTTGCCCCAAGAATGGGGCGAACCCTCTTCACCCTCGCCCCAGGAGCGGAGCGGGGATGCGCGGGACGGGCGGAGCGGCGCGGAGGGAGAGCTGCGAGCGGGATTGTCCCGTTAAAAACGCGCCTCCGGCCAGGACCGAGTGCCATGAAGCCGCGTCCCGAGTCGGTGCCGCTCTCCTCTCCCAGCCCCGGCTCTGCCCCCGCTGATGCCGGAGACGCGCAGCTGCGGCCGCCGGGACGGGACCCGCTGCGTCCCGGTCCCCACGGCCCCGCCAGGCCGCCCCCGCTCCCGGAAACCGAGACCGGGAGCCCCGGGGGAAATGGGGACCCCGCAGGCCGCGCAGCCCCGGCACGGACCGACTTCCCGGGAACGTCCCGGACCCGACACCTCCGGTGCCGGCGAGGAGGCGGCCGGTGCGGGGTCCCTGTGCCCCTGCCCCGCTGCGGGGTCCCTGTGGTGTCTGTCCCGGGTGCGGGGTCCCTTTCTCACGGTGCGGGGTCCCTCTGCCCCCTCCGTCGGGGGGTCGGCACCCTCGCAGCTCGCCCCGACGGGGCTCCCCCCTCGCCTCCACCCGCTCCCCCAGTTCTCCCCATCCCGCCGCGGGGGGACACCGACTCCCTTTTTCCGGGCTGCCCGCCCCGCGGCAGGGGGGACATGGCGGGGACACCCCGTCCCCAAAGCTGCCCCATCCCCTCCCGGGCCGGCGGGACTCACCGTCCTGGGGCGCTGCCTCGCTGCCGCTGCTGCCTCCCGACGGCTCCGGGATGGCCTTGCCGCTACCGGCGGGCGGGGGACCGGCCGCGGGGGTCCCGTTCATACCGGCCGCCACCTCCTCCAGGTCGAGGAGGTGGCTCACGCTGAAGTTTTTCCGGCTTTGAGCGTTTTCGGGTGGCTCCGGGCCGCGCGCGGCGCCGGGGGCGAACGGCTTGTCCATGGCAAAGGCTGGCGCCGAGTCCATGGCTCCCACCCCCAGCCCGCAGCCCACCCCGAGGTGCCGGGCCGCTCCCCGGCCCCCTTCCCCTTCCCCACCCACCC
>VZSE01000094.1:513201-648518 GCA_013398275.1 Promerops cafer
GACACCGGGGAAGGGGATACTCGGGGCGTGACACCCGTGAGAGAGGGGGGACGGGAGGGTACAGAGTGGGGACAGAGGGGGGACACCGGGGGGACACCGGCGGTTGCCGGGGGCGTTCCCCCCTCCCGCGCGCGGCCGCGTGCTGCCCCCTGCTGGCTGCGCCCGCTACGGCCGCGCCCCACTTAGGCCACGCCCCCATGTAGACCACGCCCACACCAGGCTGCTGCTTTGAGACCGCACCTTCCAGTGGGACCACGCCCTCCGGATGGACCACGCCCCTAAGAGAGACCACACCCTCATGACCCGAGACCACACCCTCGCGGTGAGGCCCCGCCCCTCTGGCGGCGGTTCCGGTTCCGGTTCCGGTTGCGGTGCCCAGGCAGGTGAGGGGCGGCAGGGCCGGGCGTGAGCCGTGAGGGGAGCGCGGTGCCGGGGCCTCCCTTCCCTCCCCGCGTTGCTCGGGCAGGCCGGGGCCGCCGGCGGGGGTTACGTTGGAATTTGTGAGTGTTTATGTGTGAAAACGAACCGAGGTCTATGGACTGGGTTGGGGTTTTTTTTCCCCGCTATAGCCGGATCTACCTCCTCAGAGAAAGGTGCGAGGAGTGTGTTTAATACATCTAAAAATATATGTATGCAGCTGTCAGGAGTGGTGCATACCCTTCTTTATTTATTTTTTTATTTATTTACTTGCTGATAATAACAAAAATATTCCGACTTTATAGCACTGTAAAACAAACAGAAAAAATAGGTTTATTTAATTAGCTTATTTTAATTTGACTATTTAACTTAAGTAAAGAATGATAAGGAAATGAAAATGTTTTATGTTTTACAGATCTTTTGAGTAGCGATCTTTAGGCAGGGTCTTGTTATTCGTCCCGCTGGGGTCTGGGGGCTCCTGGCCTTTCCTCCCCGTGGGCTGCAGGGAGATTTAGGGGCTTCCTGGGGTTGCATCCAGTGCACTGGAGGGGTCAGTGGTCCCTGGGGTGGCTCCAGCCCCCTCTCCCATAAACACCAGGCAGGGCTTTGCTGGTTACAGCCCCCCGGGGCGCTCAGAGCACCCCCAGCCTCGGGGGCTCTTGGCTGAGCCTCTGCGCAGGGGCTTTGTCCCCGTCCTGGGCTCCGCCTGCGGTGTTTCCATCTGTGCCCAGATAAGTGCGGTGTGCAGCTCTGCGTGCAGGAGATAATTTGGAGACACCAGATTGGTGTGTGGGAGGAGATCCCTGCGCTGGGCTGGGCTCCTTTTATATAAGGAGGGGGGAGGCTGTGTTTTCCTCTTTGTTCAAGCCTGCTGAAAGCCTTGTTTGTTTTGAAAGGAGGGAGAAGCTCCCTGGAGAGGGGGTCTGGGCACGGGAGGACAGCGCTGCCGTGCTGGAGCCCCCGGGCGGGTGTGCACGGGCAGAGCACGATGCCTTTCCTGCACGGCTTCCGCAGGATCGTCCTGGAGTACCAGCCCCTGGTGGACGAGCTCCTGGGGCTGCTGGCCACGCCCGACACAGAAAGGCAGAGCTCCCTGGAGAGGTAACAGCAGGGGGCTGAACACCCCCGGGTGCTTTTGGGGGATGGTTGGAGCTCAGGGATGGGGCCAATTGGATAACATCGGCTTGGGACAGCCCCCAGTCCTGAGGAGTAGCTCATCCCACAGACCCTCCTTTTGCTGCTGTTCTTTGGGAACGTGGAGGTGGAGCAAGGCAAACACAGGAACTGGGTGCTCCCCAGGAACAGCCCTTTCTGCCTGACCCCTGGCAACAGAGCCTAAACTGGGGCTCAGCTAATGTCCTGAAGCTGCTGTGTAGCCCCACAGCCAGCAGGTCAGAGACCCACTGGGTACAGGACCAGAGGGAAGGCCAGGGATTATTCTCCTGGGGGAGATCAGGGATTTTCCTTCTTCCCTGGTGCCACTTTGACCCTTGCACACCTGAGCTATGTTCTCCGAGTAACTGCTGGGTTTTTGTGTGTCTCAAGCCCTGCCTGCCTGGACAGTGACAGGAGCCAGCTCTCAGCTGTGAGAAGAGTCCTGGAGAGGGAGACTCACTCCCCGTTTTATCAGGAAGGTGTGAGCTACGCCCTGCTGAAGGTCACCGAGCTGGGGCTCGTCCCTGCTGCAGAAATCCTCCTGGAATTTGGTGCTGACCTCAGCTTTGAAGGTGAGGCTGGTGGGAAGGGGGCTGGGCCAGGAGGAACCAGCAGATGAGAAGCTGCCCTGGGAGGTGGGGGTAGCTGGGGCAGAAAGAGGGGGTGCTACCAGCTGAGACCACTCCTGTTCCATGCTGGAGTAGTGTGGCTGTGCCTTGTGGAGACCCAGCCACAAGGATGGACTGAGGAACACCAGGGACTTGGGGGCTTTTGGCTGGATGGAGCCATTGGAGCAGCAGAACCCGGGGTGCCTATGACAGCCCTGTTTTCACGGGCATCACTGTGCTCCCAGGGCCCTCCCCAGCTGTCCCCTTCCACTCTTGGCAGGCGCTGGGGCCATTTTGGGGAAGCCCTTTGTTCTCTCTGACTGTTTTTATCCTCAGACCCGGTCACCTACTACACCCCCCTGCACATCGCGGTGCTGCGCAACCAGCCGGACGTGCTGGAGCTCCTGGTGCACCACGGCGCCGACATCAACCGCAGAGACCGGGTACGGCTTCGCTGCCGGGCACGGCCAGGCTGAGCCTCCAGCCTGAGCTGGGCTGGTGTGTGGGGACAGCCCTCCTGCTTCCCTCCTCCCAGGCCTCACCACCTGCTGCTTCCCCGTGGCACATCCCTGTGCCCGCTGTCCGTAGTGCTCTGCTGCTGTGGCAGAAGGGCAGGTTGCCTTTGGCTGAGCCCCTGCCTTGGAGCAACGTGTGGGAGGAGATACACTCTTACTGTGTCCAAGACAAAGCCCCAACAGTGACTCCCTGCAGACACTCAGTCTTCAATATCTACCGTCTGTTTTGCAGATCCATGAGAGCAGCCCCCTGGACCTGGCCAGCGAGGAGCCCGAGCGGTTGCCGTGCCTGCGGCGGCTGCTGCGGCTGGGGGCCGACGTCAACGCCGCTGACAAGAACGGTCCGTGTGCCCCACCCGGCTCCCCCAGCTGAGGGTGGGCTGGGGCAGGGCACAGGGGTGGGGCCATTTGCTGCTGCACCTGCTCCCTGCTTACAGACAGGTTCGGGAGTTGGGAGGAAGCTGGAGGAACCTCCCTGCGCTCAGTATTTTCTCCTGGTGTGCTGGCTGTGGGAAAAGGGCTGACCCTAGCTCTGTGCAGTCCAGGGGAGGTGGGATGGGGCTGTGCCTCTGTTGTCCTGTGATGCCCACTTGCTCTAAAACTCACTCTGTCGTTGCACATATACCCACTGAGGCCACCACCAGCCCTGCACATGTGGCCCTTGACTGTCCCCACAGCTGGGCACCATCACGGGGACAGTGGAAGCCTCTGTCAGAAGAAGGGTTGTCACTCCCTGTGTTTGGCTGTTTGGTGGGTGGGGTGGATTGTTTTCCTTCCTGCCTTTTGGATGTCACCCTGTTGTCCTGTGATTGACTGATTGCTCCATTGCAGGGAAGACAGCACTGCTGCATGCCCTGGCCAGCAGTGACAGTGGCCAGATCCACAACACCGACAGCATCCGTCTCCTGCTGGAAGGAGGTAAAGAAAACCTTCTCCCCTTTCTGGGCTGGCTGCCCTCCTGACTCCTTTATGTTTCCACTGGATCAGAGTAAAGCCCAGGGGTGCTGGAGTTGGCGGTGGCCTGGCCTCACGCTCTGCAGTGTTAGTTACGTTCTCTGTCCCTTCCTGCAGGTGCAGATGTCAGGGCTGCCACCAAAGATGGTGACACTGTCTTCACCTATGTCATCTACCTGCTGGGAGAGATGGCGTTCAGCTACACTGAGGAGGAGGCCGAGGACATTGAGCGCTTCTGCTTCCGTGTCACGCAGCTGCTGCTGGCCCACGGTGCCAACCCCAGCGAGTGCCCAGCCTCAGAGTCTCTCACACACTTCTGCTTAAAAAGCTTCAAAGACTACTTCCCACTGCTGCGGTTCTTGCTGGAGTCAGGTGCTGCCTACAACTGCTCCCTCCACGGTCCCTCGTGCTGGTCCGGCTTCCACATCGCCTTTGAGCACCTCTGCTGGCACCTCAGTCGCTTCGACGACGAAACCTATTCCTCAGACCTCATCCAGAAGGGTCAGACTCTCCTGGAGCTCATGATGGCCAGTTCACAAGCCATCCAGCTGCCCAGCAATTTTGAGGTCAACACCAGCAGCTGTAGGTTCCATGGGGAGAAGGTCCAGACTCTGTTCTGCTCTCTGAAGCAGCTGGAGCGCTCGCCACAGGCACTGAAACACCTCTGCAGGGTGTTCATCCGGCAGCGCCTGAAACCGTGGCCGGTGGATGACAAAATCAAGGCTCTGCCTCTCCCGGACCGGCTGAAGTGGTACCTCCTCATCGACCACGCTGCTGCTGGGCACGAGGACCTGTGAGCCTGGTGGTGCCTCTCTGCTCCCTCCACAGTCCTGCTGTGCCTACAGCCACCGTGTCTCTGCTCTGAGACAGTTTTCTCTGCAGCAAGAGGTGCTGCCCATGGAGTCCCTCTGTGGCATTCTGGGGGTGTTTTCTAGGGCACAATGTCACACGTGTTTGTAAAGGTCTTGTTGCTCTGGGGCATGTCATGAGGAGGCAGGCAGAGCTCCTGGGCATGGGGGAGCTGGATACTGGGGCTGGTTTGGAGGGAGATTAAGGAAAGGCCTGGGGGCAGGATCAGTGGGTTGGGGACTGTGACTGGACAGGCAGCCTGTGCCCTCTCTCCCAGCCCTGCCATGGGTGGGTGATGCAGTGCCTTAGGTGTCCAGTGGAGTTGAGAGATGCCTCAGGGTGCTGGGAGAAGGAAGAGTTGTTCTGGCTTTACTGCCTCTGGTCCTGGTGGTGGAAGCAGCTCCAGCATCATCCTGTGGGTGTGGATGCCTTCCTTGTTCAGTGTGCACTTCTTACACCAGGGATGGCAGTGAAGGGAAGTGGGGCTGGCAACGGGGCCTGACTGCTCCACACCCTCTGAGTTTCTGCACCCCATCCTGGCACAGAGGACCATCCACCAAGGACATCTCAGAGTTACTGGGCTCCAAAACACACAAAGGGATGTTTCCTAACTTCATAGTGTGTTCCCTGTGCAAGGGTGAGGAATGGGCAGTCAGCAGCTGAGTGCCTTGTGCCTCCCTCCCCATTCCTTGGCTCTTTCCCTTGGTGACCACTCCCAGCATCTTAGTCTCCAGTGCCTCCTTCCCAGGAACAAGAAATTGCTGCACCTGGAGGGCTCGTGTTCCAGCCTTGCCACAGCTGCCAGGCTCTCCTTTCTAGGCACCTGCTTCCTCGTGACGTGCCAAAGACTAGCCACAGAGCTGAGCCCCATACAGTTTTGTTGGTTTGTATTGTTTTCCATGGGGGACAGATGCAGAAGACGAAGAGAAAAAAATCTATTCTGATTAAAGATAGTTTGTGTCAGGTGAATCCGAGATTCAATGGCAGCTGGAACTGGAACTGTGTGTCCTGATGAACTGGTGCTTAAAAAAATCCAGTAATGTGATCAAATTTTGCCCTGGTGTCTGGAATGGGAACTGAACAATTAAATGAGGCCTTCTGTAATAACAACAGGGGCTTGTTTTTCCTTAGGAGAGCTGGGGTGAAGGACAGGAATGGGGGATGGCTGGAGGGTTGAGCTGCAGCCGACTGTGTACCTGGGCTCACCCCTGGCACGCTGCTGTGCCAGTGTTGGCCACCTTGGGTCAGTGGCCAGACTTGGGTAAATGAAGGGAATATGGCCAAAGAGGAGATGGGAGTGTTCAAAGCCAGGTGAGGTGTGGGGTGCTGGGGGAGCTGCTGCAGTTTCACAGCAGTGGAGCTGGAGGTGATGGGCTGGAGGGGTCTGGGAGCAGCTCAGACCACACCAGTGCACTCCCAGGGTTGCAAGGCTTTGGCTGGGTATCCCTGTAGGAGGATGTGGAGGACTCAGGGTTACACACACCTCCCTTTTTGCTGCCCATGTAGGAGATGTGCTCAGGTTTAAAGGTGAGGCCCCCTCAAAGCCCCAGAACCCAGTGTTGGCCCCCAACGCCATTGCAGGGAAACAGCAGGTTTGTCCCCTTTGCCTTACCCAGCTCATTGCTGAGCAGCAGGAAGGGGTCAAACACCCAAGCAAGGAGTGGAGCCCAGTCCATCCCAAAGGTACCCCAAGCTCCTGTTCATGAGCAGGAGCCCTATGCACTGCAGTCAGCAACCTGCAGCTGCCCATGGATCACCTCGTGCATGGGAGACCCTCCTGCTCCTGTCCAGAGCCCCTGAGGGTGGCACGGAGCCAACATGCATCTGACAAACCTCACGTGCAGAAGAGCAACAGCAGGAAAATGTATTTGGCAAACACCTCTTTTCACAAACAGCAGCAACTTGGAAGACAAAGTCCCGTCCTTGTCACCGGCCCCTGGAAGGGGAGTCACGACACGGGAGAGACCTTCTCCCGCTGCCCTCATCTCATGGCAAAGGTGTAGACGTGGTAGATCTCATCAGGGAAGTTCTCCTGGCGCTCCTCAGCCAGGAGGTGCAGCCCAGCTCTGCGGATGATCTTATGGACCACGTCCAGGTCCCGGCAGACGCTGCTGTCCACATCGTCCATGATCACACCTTCCTGAGCCATGTTGTCCTTGATGACCACGATGCCGTTGGGCCGCAGGCCGGCACGGCAGCGCTTCAGGAAGTCGGAGAGGTGGTTGTCAGTGAGATGTCCTGGAGGGGCAGAGCAGGGGTTAGAGGGCAGAGGTTAGAGACCAAGGGTAGGAAACCCAGAAGATGCATTTGGGATCCCTCCTGATCCAAGTGGCAAAATCCTTGAGACATTTGCAGGGAAAGCTTTAGCTTGGGGGTGTCCAACTTGTGTCTCACTACTCAACTCCATCCAACCCACACCTCTGCTCTGGCCTCTGAGGGCTTGGGGGAAAAGACTTGGGGGAAAAAGTACAGGGCCCCTCCATGGGATGGGGGGCAGCTTCCCACCCCAGGTCCCCACCCATGCTGTGATGCTCATCCTCCATGCAGACCTCAAGCTGCTCCCCCCAGTGCATTGGGCACCTGCCCCTCAAGGAAACAGGACAGGCTGGAAAGGCCCCACAAGCAGTGACCCTCACCGATGACCCACTGGATCCAGATGACATCATAGGAGTTTGGCTCAGGGCTGAAGTCCTGGAGGCCGCAGCAGAAGTAGTTGCGCACCCGCCTGCCCTCCTCGCCCAGGTAGCTCTTGGCCTTGGTGAGGAAGTCCTCTGTCACATCCACCATGTCCACTGTCTTGAAGAGGGGCAGCAGCAGCCGCTTGGTGATCCGGCCAATGCCAGCCCCGCAGTCCAGAGCACGGGTTGTCCCTGTCCGGTTGGGGCCATCCTGCAACAACCACCAGGAGAGGTGAATCCCACTGCGAGGCACCCACAGGGGAGAAATGGGACAACCACACAGGGCAGGACTGGGGTATAAGGAACCCACTGCAGGGTGAAGCTCTCCAGCATGCAAGAGAGGATCCCACGGAGCAATTCAGAGGGAACAGCCCAGCTCCACGCTGGGAGAAGGGTGGGGTTTTAGGAGCATGACAAACTGTGCCACCTACCCGCAGAAACCTCTGCAGGAACTTCCTGGAGCTGTTGATGTCGATGCTGGAGATGTGGCCGTAGCCCCCCAACATGCCATCCACCGTGGCGGGCACATCCTTCCAGTACTTCTCTGCCTTGGAGTAAAACTCAAACTCGTTCTCCACCACCTCGCTGGTCATGCTGGCTGAGAGCACGCGCCCACGTGGGACTCACCGCTGCCCTGGGATGGGAGAACCCCAAACCAGCAAGGAATGAGTCAGCTCTGCCAGCACCCCACCTGTTTATCACCCCTTCCCCCTCCCCAGGGCTACTGCAAAATACAAAAACCTTCAGCTGAGAGCAAGAAGGAACAAACATCTAAATCCTGGTATTTTCTGGAAACCAACAAGCCCCAAACCCCTCCCTGGGCAGATGCCTCAGCCAGAACAGGCATGGCAGAGCCTTGCTCAGCAATACACTCAATTATATGATTATTTTTTAAGGCTGACCCACCCTTTTCACCTATTCTGCCTCTCCTTTCCCTGTTGTAATATTTTACAGATTACATGTTTATGTGTGGTGACAACCCCATCAGTCACCTCCAATTACACCTGGAGTTGCTAAAAGTTATCCTGAGCACCTACCTGAGGATTGTAAATCTCAGCCGTGACCATTAGATATTTGCAATATAATAAAGTCAAGGTATAATCAGCAATACAAGCTATAAATCCCCCCCAGGCATCTCATAATTCAAACCACTATGGATTTGATTAACTGTGCTGGGGATTAGAAACTAGATTTAAGGTAGCCAAAGGGTAAATTCAAGGACTTCAAAAACCTTTACCAATAAAGAAATATATGGAGTTCGTGGCTTGAATTTGCTGGCAAATACCCCATTAGACACAAAACTTTTTCTATGGCAGCTTAGACAGGTTTGGTGGCCCCACGTGGCCTCAAACAGCCTAGGGATAGGAAAGGGGCACATGGCATCTCAACTTACAGGTCACTGGTGGAAATCCAGTTTGGCTCAGTGGTTGGCTCACAGCGGTCTGCGCTGTGATCTAGGAGCAGAGAAGATGGGATTTACATGCCAAATCCCCCCTCTAGTCCTCTAAGTGTGACTGTGGCCCCAGGAAACCACAGGTGACAGACAGCCTAGCCCCACAGACACGCTCCCAGGGAGGCTGGGGGAGAGGAGCGGCTGCTGCCCGTTAGCTCAGAGGCTGAGCCACGAGTGTAGCCAGTGCATGGAGGACTGTCTTTGAGCAGTGCTCCTGTCTGTGCTCCAGTTTGAGCAGTGCTCCTGTCCGATCTCACGGGCTGGGACCCAGGCTCACCCTCCCGGCAGTGACCCCATTCCTTGGCCTGGGTTTGGCTTGGTGAGTTCCTGGTGACTCATTTTTCAGGGTGTCACAGGCAACCAGCACAGGCAAAGAGCACCCAGCCCACCTAAGCCGAACCTAAACCTGAACCCGAACCCTTCCTGCTGCCCCAGGAGCCCCTGAAACGCGGCCGGTGCCCGCGGAAGTGCGGGCAGGTGAAGGCCAGGCCTCGCCCCACGGACGCCGCAGCCGTGGGGAGAAGGTCACACGGCGTGGGGGGGTCACCTCGGTGTGGGGCCCTTCGCCCGAGCCCTGGGGCCACTCGCAGGCCGGAGGGCGGCAGGGGAAGGGGGTGCGCGGGCCGGGGGTCCCCAGGCCGAGGGGGCTGCGGCTGTGCCGCCATGGGGGGCACGGGGGTCCCCTCCCGGGCCCAGGAGCAGTTACAGCAGCCCTATGCGGTGCGAGGGGGCGGTCCCCGGTGCAAAGCCCGACCCGGCCCTTTCGCCTCCCGCCCATCGGGGCTGAGCCCCCCCGCGCTGCAGGCCCGCGGCGCTGTGGACCCCGCGGGCCGCCGGGTGCAGCCCTACCCCGGATCCGGCCCGGGCAGCTCCGNCGCGGGGACCAACCAGGCGGCGGCGTGGCGGTGACGTCACTATGACATCACTGGAGGGCCGTGCCCCGCTCTCCCACTGCTGCCCGCGCGGGGGCGCTCCGGGCCGGGGGGCCGGGGGTGGTCAGCGGTGGTCGCACTGGGACGGACCGGGACGGACCGGGACAGGTGGGGCAGGACTGAGGCGGACCGGGCAGCCCAACACCGCGGGTACCGCGCGATTCTTGAGGGGCAGGCTGCCACGGAGCCCGGCCGGCTGGCACCGGCGTGGCAGGACCCGGGGGCGCCAGAAGAAGTAGCCGCGGGGATGTCCTGGCCGGCCTGCCCGCGTGTCCCCGTCCCCGCTCCTGCTCCTGCCCCGGTCCTGTCCCGCCGTTGTCCTTGTCCCGGTCCTTGTCCCGATCCCGTCTCGTCCCCTCCCGCCGTGTCCCGTCGTGGTCGCCAGGGGGCGCTGTTGTCCCGCCGTTGCGCCGCCGCCGCCGCGGGAACTTCGGTGCGTCCTGAGGGGGAGCGGGACCCGCTTGTGGCCGGCACCGAGAGAGCCCGGCACCGACACTCCCCGGTGCCGACTGACATCCCCCAGCACTGGCCCCTCACATGCCCCTTCACGTACCTGTGCCCACCCTGTGCCCATGCGGGCACTGATCCTACCGCTCCGCGTGTCCCCGACTCTCCTGTGCCCTCCCCTGCCCGGTCCCCCCGAGCCAACACGGGGAGCTGAGGCCTCACGGCTCAGCACAGCTGTGTCCCCCTCCGCAGTGCGGCTGAGACCAGCCCCTTTTGGGGTCTCATCCCACCCCAGCACACCCCCACCCCAGCAGGACAGGGTTAACGGGACCTGGGGGTGCCCAAGGAAGAGGACTGCTGTGGGGACATGACAGTGACAACTCTGGGTTGGCTACAGTTGAGTCTGTGGGGAATGGATGCTGGTGTGGGTTCTCTGCTGTCTATTATGGCCTGAGTCCTTCCCTCATCTTCCCCAGAAACCGAGTTTCACAAAACCTGTAGGGACAAAAACTGCTTGAAATCACCCAAAGCTGTCAGAGGGCGGTGGCCAGAGGGGCAGTGCTGCACGGGCACAGGGGGAGCAGGACCCATTCCCAGCACCCACCTCTCCCAAAATTCCCTAATGGCCCAAACAAGGTCCCCAAAACAGAGCTGCTCAGCCCATGGCCATCCAGAAATCCATGGCACAACCAGGACATGGCCTCAGGGATAGAGCCCCTTGCCATCCTTCCATGGGACATATGCAGAAAGGGAGTCCCCACCTTTGGGCAAGCAAACATCAAGTCGGGGACATTTTTTGGGCCCCCAGGTCCCCTGAGTCCCTGTGAAAGGACCTGAGTGTGCTGGGGACAGCAGTGACCTGAGCTGGGGGCTGAGTGCTGAGATCAGGAGTGTGTGTTTAGTCAACTGCAGAGCAGGGGACACAGTAAGAGCATCTCTATGCACAAAAAGCACTGCTTGCACCCCACTTTGTTTTTCATCTTTTAAAGAAACAAAGCTCTTTGTCACTAGGGAGGGGACACTGAGCACGGGATGGTGGCACCTCGCTGCTCACAGGCAGGAGGGGTGTTTGGGAAGGGCATGGGGCTGAGTGTCCCGATGCACAGGCACCTCAATGACCCAAACCCTCCAGTTTTCCCCTCACTGAAGCTGCCAGCAGCCATTGCATCACTCTAGTTGTCACCTGTGTTTTCAAGCAGGCAATGGGCACCTGCATCCCATCCATGCTACGTCTTCCATGGTGCCTGCAGTATTTGCTGCCTCTGCTTCCCCAACAAAAGGCACTTTTATCCTTTATTTCACTGACCTGCACTGGGGCTCCTAAAGACTCTTTCCATTAAGCCCCAACCACCTCCTCCATCCTTCCCTATTGCCAAAACCTTTCATGATGGCACGAAGGGAATGGTGCTCCCATCCCCTCTGCTTTGGCCCCTCAGGTTACAATGAAAACTGCAGCAGTTGCCTTAGCTCAGAGGCAGATCTTGTTTGCAAATGTTTCCTTTGATTTTATATTATTATTGTTATTAATTTCATTAAGGTAAAGGAGTGTAGCTGAAAACTAAAAGGAAAACTAAACTGAGTGTCCCTGAGCTCGCCATGTTTCTGAGCCCAGCTGGGGATGAGGGTCCCAGCACTGAGGACTCTCTGTTGAGTCCCACTCTCTGCTGGAGACAGGTCCAACCTTGGGGCCAGTTTGTGCAAAGCCAAATCTGCAAAAAAGAGTGGCAGCAGCAGCAGCCACAGCTCCAGCCACGCCGCAGAGCTGCCCGTGCCTTCCTGGGCTCAGCTGCCTCCCCGTGGTCACTGCTGCTGGGAAATGCTTTTCCTCTGAAGGGTTTCAATCTTGTCACTCAGTAATTCCTTGTGTGACGAGACAGAAAACACCCCCCAGACCCCTCTCTCCAGCCCATTTGTTTCCCTGCACACCCTCCCTCCCGCTCCCACTCACTCGCCACCTTCCAAGGCAATCATGGTGCTGCGATTGCTCTTCAGGAATATTTTTTTTTCTTTTCCCCAGGTGCCTAATCACCCTTATTACCCTTTTCTGATTAATTAATTCTAATTAATTTTGCACTATCATTTTTGAGAAGAGGTGACCAGGACGGCACATGTTGTTGCAGGTGATTTGCAAGGCAGGTCCTGCAGTGCCAGCACGGCCCTTCCCTCGGTGCCGTTTAACCCGGGTCCAGGTGGGCACCTCCTGCCCCATTTGCTGCCATTAATGGCAATTAATAGAGCACTGAAACCTCCAAGGCCATGGGAAGAGCCCTGAGGTACTTTCCTGGGGACCACAGGGGATGTGTCCATTTCCTCTGCTCTGCCTCGGCAGCAGGGTTCAACCCTGGCCAAACCTGCCCCCATGCCCACATTTGCCCAGCTCCTTCAGCCACCTCTGCTGTGCCACGGCCAAGGCTTGGCAAGTCAGAATAAATGAGGTCAGGGCTTCTCCATGCTCTGTCAAGAGCCACCAAGGTGCTCAGAAACACAGCAGAGACACGGGTCCCTTCTCATCTCCCAGCACTGGTGCCAGTCCTTCTCCAGGTACCAGCAGGGGCTTCACCTGTGTTGCCAAAAGCTGACATGGTTTGGGTGATTCTGCCCTTAAACACAGATGCCTTGGGGACAGAGGTCGTTGTCCCTGTTTGTGAGGTCTGCACCTCATCCCAAGCGCCCAGTGAAGAGAGGGGACATGGGCTGGGAGGCTGCAGCCACACTCTCGCCCTTGTCAGGGCTTCCTGTGTCCCTGTCACCAGCCACTGGTCACTGTTCCCAAACAGTCTGGAGCTGGTCAGGCGTTTCTGCTGGCCTGGTGTCCACCCAGCATGGCTCAGGGCTGGGCCTGTCCATCCCACCTCACTCCCTCAGCTGCTAGCTCTTGTCAGGAGGCTGCAGCACCACCACCAACACTGCTGACCCCCTAGCAGCCCAAAATATAAAAACTGCATCTATTATATGTAGTATAACAGATGTGATAGACTATAACTGCAGCTAGTAGATAATGGGTATAGTGAATATATATATAAATACTATATATATAAAATACCATGTACATATATAAATACAATGTGTACATCATATTGTGAATATAACTGTGTACATACGTGTATATATACACATATATAGTGCAAATGGACCATTTATTCCTACGTATATTATATATACAGCATACCATATACACCATTCATATCTACATGTATATTTCTACACCAGATAGATAGATATAGGTATATGCATATATATAGGTACACACACATATATATAGGTACACACATAAATATATACATATACATACATACATAATATAAAAAACATTTTTATGTGTTTGTATGGTGTACAGGTTTTGGTGAGGGGAAAGAGGGAGAGAGAAGGAGTATATATGTCTGTGTGCACGTGTGTAGATCACACTCAAGCTGTCCTGGCTCCCTGGCCAGTGCAGGGCAGTGAGGAGGAAGAGGAGGGAGACACAGAGGAAAGGTACAGCAGGGAGGAAAAGAGAGAGAATACAAACTGCTCCAAGTTACAAACGCTCCCCTCTTTGATTAATTGTACTTTCTGTTTGATAAATGTTACTCATGAGTATAAAATATGCAAAGCACTTAGCAAGTTCACACTGTTTAAAGAACTCAACTAACTAAATTAAAATTCGATGATAGAACAGAGCCGCTGAAGAGCAGCGTGGCAGCGCTGCCTGGGGAGCCAGCCCTGGGCCACGGCCACGCAATCCTGCCCGTGCACCCCTCCCTGGAAAACCCAGCCACGGCATCATCCAGCCCAGGGGGAGATGGGTGAGTTTGGTGAGGCCATGGGTGGGGATGTCTTGTGTGGTCCCCAGTGCCCTGGCTGGGTACCTGTGGGGTGGTGAGGGGCTGTGAGGGGCCACTCCAGAGCATCCTCACCCCCATCCCCGGTGTGGGTCTGTTTGCTGGCTTGGATGAGGCAGGGCTAAATTGCTTTAATTTCTAAGATCTAACCATTGCATCCAAGAAACCCGCTCCAGTGACCCAGTGGCTCCAGTCTACTGCCCAAACCCCAGGCCAGGGGTTTTCTGGCACTGCTGAGCCCCAGTGCAGCACCCCACAGTCCCACCCTGTGCCCCCCTCACCCTGAACCACCACATCACCGTGGTGAGTGGCACCTCCCTGCTCAGTGCTGTATCCTTCCAGCCCATTGAAGAAAAAAATCTCAGCCCCTCTTGGCTTTCCCAAAATGGTGGCTGAGCCCCCTCAGGTGACAGGGAGACCCCCCGTATGGGAAGGTTGAGGGATCCAGTCCCCCTAATGGGAGTCCTGCCAGCTCCTATCTCTGCCCCAGCTCAGGGGCTGGGGGATGCAGCGAGCACTCTGGGGAGGATGAGGTGTGCCCTGAGAGGATGCAGAGGGAGGATGCAGTGGGAGGATGCAGAGGGAGGATGCAGTGTGGACACCAAGCAGTGTCCCTGGCTTCCAGTGCGTGGCACGTGCCCAGCTTGCACTGGCCACACTCCTCAGCCTCCAGCTCTCTGCCATGCCATCATCCCAGGTGAGCAGGGCTTGCTGGAGGCAGCTGGGCTTCGAAAGCAGCAGCAGCAGCAGCTGTGTCAGGCAGGTAGCAGCTCCCTCCTGCCTGCAGTTGAGAGGAGAAAGAAGGAAGAAAACCTGGCCTGGATCTGGCCTGACTGAGCTCTTCCCTCTCTGATTCAAGAACCCCACTGGAGAGGTTTAAGTCTCTGGACAACCCACAGGACCCCAAGCCACCATCACCCTGTCTCACAGCACATCAGTGGAAACCTAAAAACATCTGAAAAACAGCTTTAACAGTGATGGAGCTTCAAGTTCATAATTTCTGTGATGCCAACAAAACCAGACAGAATGTTGGTTCTGATGGGAAAAACTCCTCAAGTCTTACTGCCATGGGGTAATTTCTTCACCTCCTCATTCTCCTGAGCCTCCTGCCAGCCCTCCAGCCAAGCCCAGCACTCAGGGCAAGAAGATGCGGGCGGGGAATGAGCAGGACAGAGGGATTTGACCAGGGGAAAGAGAATCTTTTTCTCCAAAGATTGAAGTCTTCACTAGGTGAAACAATCCTTCTGCAAGGCATGACCCTGCACCTCCGGTGGGAAGAGACTAAAATAATCCACACTTTGCAAAACTTCCTGGGAGATTTCGGCAGGCAGGGATGAGCTGGTGTGGCACCACAAGGCGCTGCTGCGGAGCCAGCCCCGAGCCCAGCCCCGAGCCCCCGGCGCGGCCCCGGAGCCCCCGGCACATCCCATTGCGGCACGGCCGATGCCGCTCGCGGTGCGAAGAAGCCGGCTCAGCTTATCCTTGCAGTTTGAGCAATGATTTCGCCCCTGTGAACCCACCCGGCTGTAAATCCTGGCACAGACAAGCCCCAAACATTCATTTCAGGCAACGCAGTTTGTGTCATCTCGGCATTAGCATTTGCACTCTTATTAATTAATACTTGTTAAGCCAAGACTAAAAATAAAGCGCTCGGCTCCCCGTCTCAGCTAACGCCTCTTTGCCCTCGCCCGGCAGCACGGCTGGGCTGTGGCGGGCTCAGCACCCAGCTGCTCCCTTCTCCACAGCCAGAACGGGAAGAAAAGGACTGTGTTGGAGCAGAAATCCTGCTAAAGGGAAAGTTACCCCTTTCTGCACCACCTTGGTGGGACAAGCCAGCCTTCCCGACCGTGGCTATGGGCGTGACAGGGACAGCAGTGCACACAGAATTTAACTTCTTTTTTTTCCATTCCAGCTTCTGAATTTGTTTTTCTTGTGCTGCCCTTTTTCTTCCTGGGCTGGGCCAGCTTGGTTGCACTTCCCATTCAGAGCTGATTTCATTTCCCAGGCAGGACATCCCAGGAGGGCTTGTGTTCAGGAAGGAAATAGCTCATCGTGGCTGGGCAGAGGTGAGTTCAGTGCCTGCACACAGGCAGGTGCTGCCACTGCTGCCTTCAACAGCATCCAACAGGCAGCAGATGCTGCAAAAGTCCCTTTTTCCTGCCTAGGTACTGCCCGTCAGCATCCCTTTGGATGCAAAGCAAGTGGCTGCACATGTGGGTTAGTGCTGCTGCTGGGGCACCTGTGGAGGAAAGAAGGGCCTGAAATGGGGGTCAGAAAAGCTTTTTGGGAACCCCAAGGGTGAAACCTGGCTGCGTTTTGGCACAGGTCATGGTGGTCCCCACCACAATCCAGCCAACCATTAAACTTACCAGGCTCCATGTTTCCTGTGTTCCAAATTTCCCAAGCTCTTGGGTCCCCTTCAGACTTCAACCGAGCAAAGAAAGCAAACTCTCAGATCCAACACCTTCCCATACAGATTCTGTAGATTACACAGAGATCTGCAGCACACAGACCTGTGGAGCCCTCGGAGCCGAGGCACGGTGCTGGATGGATGAGGCTGTGCCAACCACAGGGAAGGCAGCCTGGCCTGCAATATTTAATAACATTAATGATAATAACAGTAATAATAGTAATAATAACAACAGTAATTTGTTAGTTAACCCTTATTAATGAAAAACAAGCCTGCGAATTTATGTGACTCCAGGAAAGCCCCAGGTCACCAATCTGCTTGACTTAAATCACCAAACCCTGTAACTCTTGGCCATTCCTCTGCCTTGGGTGTTCTTCCCAGAGCCCCTTGGCTTTAATTTGCTGGAGAAGCCCAGGCTCCAGCAGAGCAAAGCTGGAGTTCAGGATGCCATCCTCCTTTGCTGTGCTGTGGCAGCCAGGTGTGGATTTGGGGGATACCAGGTGTGGATTTGGGGGGTGGAGGGGCTCTCCCAGCCCAGGCTGTTGGAAGGAGAAGCTGATGACCAGGCTTCCCCTGAGCCTGGTTGGGTACCAGGGCTGGCAGCAGGAGCAGCACTTGGGGATGCAGCACAGCTCACACGCGTTGGGAGTGAATGTTAATGGTGCCGAGCTCCTGGGAGAAATGATCAAATTCTTTGAATAAAGCGGGTAGGAGAGGAAGGGGAGGGGGAGGAAGGGAAAATAGCTCCACAGATTAATTCTGCTGATGAAAATTAAAATTGAGCATTGCTGATCCAACCCCAAAATGAGCAGCTTTGGAGCCAAAGCTCAACCTCAGCCTGGGTCAGGTCAGCTCCTGCCTGTGCCCCCAGACCCCTCAAGGTGTTCAGCCAGGGGCTCCCTGCATGGCAGGATCAGGTCCCAAGGCTGTGAAGGGATGTGTTAATCCTGCTATGAGCATCCCCCCTCCAACAACATTTTTCTTCATCACTGCTGCCTTCACTTCACCCAGCTTTACTTGCCCAGAGGGCAAGTTGGAGCACCCAGAATTGTGAGGTTCATTTCAATACCAAAATTTTAAAAAATGAAATGTTGTGAGCTTTTAATTAATTTATATTAACTTCCTTGAGCCTTAGAAGACTTGGTTTTGTCCGCTGTGGTCTCTGGTGAGGGTGGCTCCAAAGGTCCTTCTGGCCCAAAATGAAGGCAGAGACTCAGCAGTGATCACAGGACTTGGGGAGCTGCTGCTTTAAAAAGAAAATAAGGTAAAACTTTGGGAGTGGACCATGCCATGAGCTGCAGGATACAACCCTCCCAGCCAGCAGCTTCCTCCTGCTCTGCTTCTCTTGGAGCTGGAAAACCTCCTGTGGAGCCCAGGAAGTCCCGTGGGAGGGAAGTGACTCCAGCATTCCCAGGGTGGCCACAGGGGCACAAAGGGACTTCCCTTGGCTTGAATCACCATAGGCACATTGGCTGGAGCTGCAGACGGCACAGGGCTCTGAGCTGGGGGCACAGGGAAGCTTCAAAGCTCTGTGCTGGGGTTGGGGCTGCAGCAATCCCCGGGGGGACACCCATGGGTGGGACTCCCCTGCACGTCCTGCTCAGCTGCACCCCACCTTCCCTCCCGCCTGCGCTGTGCTGCCTGCCAGCCCCTCTCCCTGGCTGTGATTTCATTTTGATCTCGGGCTGCTTCCCTCCCTCCCTCCCTTCATCCCTCCTCCCTTGCTGGCTGCTGCCAAGTCCGCAGGTTCCCGCTGTGACCTTGAGCTGGTTTCTGGAGCCTGTTGAGGGTTTCTTAAAGGAGCCATGGGGTCTCCCACCACCTCCCTCCTGCTGTCCCAAACTCCAGCCCAGCCACACACTGGCCCCCCTGGGGTTGGGGGAACAGGGAGTGAGAGGAGGGGTCCCCCAAGGACATAAAAATTGGGAGATGGTGGAAGTAGCCAATTCTGCGGCCGCAGAGTCATATGTTGGCCACACTCACCACCAACTCCTGCACATTCTCTGAGGTCAAACAGCCACTGGGAAGGGGTTCCTGGCCACCAGTCCCAGCTCTGTGCATGGGGTGGAGTGGGCAAAGCCCCCAACTGTGCATGGTACCCAGAGAGAGTGGTGGCATGGGAAGTGTGGGGGTGCTTGGGCTGGGGGGGTGCACCCACCTCTCAGCACGAAGGAGGGTCCGTGGCCCTCCCTGACTGTGCTGTGGCCCTTGAAGCCCCAGAACCTCCAGCTGTAGCAGGGAGAGCTTGAAAGTGAAGGTGATGCCAGCTCCTCTCTAAAGCCAAGCCACGGGGCAGATGACAGCTGTGGAGACAAGCTCCTGGTTTCCTTGCTGGCCCACGTGTGTGTCTGAGCCAGCACAGTGTGACTCATGGGGAAGCTGTTGCCTGCACCCGCAGTGGGTGTTGCACAGAAACTCCAAATCCCATGAGCATCCCTCTGCCCCAGTGAGCAGTGAGCAGTGCCTGGAGCCTCAGCAGGACAGAAACCCCTCAAAATGTCCTCACTCCAATTCCTAAAGCCACATCAAACCCACCCAGGAAAATAATTCTCCAGGTTACATGCCATGTGAGATGTGGCATGGCCCCATGGGGAGTCTCTGCTCTTGGGCTGAGACTGAGCCGCCAAAAAGCACCTCAAAGTGCAAACAACTCTGGTGTGGATGTGCACATGGAGACTATCCCAGGAGCAGCAGTGTCCTGCTGCTCATGCCACAGAGGTTTTAAGCCATGATTTAGCTAAGCTGGACAGGCTGAAATTCCAGCCTTGCTTGCCCAGTTCAGGCCATACTAAAAGCTCCATCAGCCGGAGAGGACCCCAATCAATAGGAGCCTTCAAGGCAAGTCATAAAACTTTGAAATTATGCAGGCAGCTCTCAGTGCTCCGCAGCAAAGGCAGTCTTTAATTCATGGGGATGCTCCCGGGGAACCGGTGAGAGGGCTCTTAAATGAGGGAAAAGAACAAGGGGCTGCACTGCTGTCATCTTCACGGGGTGTACAGGTCTCGGATGGGCTTAGAAGGTGCTGCAGTGACAAACCCACAGCTGAGCCTTCCTCCCTGCCCCGCCCAAGCACCTCATACACAACCCATTGGAGGTGCTGAAGAGATCCAAAGGTGCCTCCAGACTCCACCTTGGAGCATCTCTCAATCCCAGGGAGATACTGAGCACACAGCACCCCTCTCTGCCACCTCACAGGTACAGGGATTGTGGGACTCCACGGTCCTGGGGACCCCAAAACCAAGCAGTACCCTGTGAGCTGGGAACCAGCAACACCTTCTGCCTTGTACATGGAGCTCACGGTGGCTCATAATGGCATGGGAAGGAGCAGGAAGGGATGTTCTCAGCCCCCTCTATTATAGATATTAAGGGGGAAACTGAGGCACTGCAAGGTTGCAGAAGCAGAAGGGATAAAGGATAGTTACAGGAGGAGCTTAGTAGGATCCTTGACCTGGAGCAGACCAATCGCTCATGGAATAAAAACCCCGGAAAAAAGGGCCAAAAAATGTAAGAGTCACATTTGGACCACACAAAGGCACCAACAGGTCACCAAAAGTCACAACACAGTAGCCAAGGCATCTTTGGGAGCCCCTTATCCCACAGGGAGAGGAGAAATCTCACCTCTGCCACCTTCACCCAAGCTGTTGTTGGGACCGGTGCTCTGCACAAGGAGCCAGGTCCAGCCCGTGGGTGACAGGGACCAAAGTGCTCTGGGCTGTTGAGGCAGCACAGGAGGCTCAGCCATTGTCCCCACCACCCTGCGGCCAGCTTGGGAAAGCCCAAGCCCACATCCCACCTAGCATGGGGACACAGCCCTCAGCTCAGGCAGTGCCACAGCAGGAGGAGGAGCAAATGGAGTGGGATAAGGAAGGAGAGAAGGGAAAAGAGGGAAGAAAAGGAGAAAAATGAGTTTTCCTGCTGCCCCAGCGGTGTGGCGATTGATCGGGTGCAGGCTGGTGTGGAGCGGTGCTGAGAGCCTCATTCCCCACCGCCGGCTCACAATTATTGGAAAAAACCCGGCGCTGCTGCTGCAGTGAAATTAGTTATTGATCTCTTGTCTGGGTGACAAGCGCGGTGCTGGGGCTGCTCTCCCACCGTCCAGCCCCGCAGCTTCTCCGCCCACCCCGCCGGGGCTCAGCCTCCCGCGGCTGCCCCCGGGTGGGTGTCCAGGAGGGGACCGGAGGTCTCAGTGCTCACCCATGCTCCAAAGCTGCTCCCCAAGGAGGTTTTGCTCACCCCACTGCACACAAGGAAGATGTCAGTGGGAGGAAAAGGGCTCTGTCCCACCGGGCATGGGACCCCCGAGTGCTGACAGCCCCCCGCCCACGCAAAGCTTTGCCCCCCCACCCGCCACCATCTCCTGTCCCCCAGGGATTGGGGTCAGGCTGTCCTGAGCCCTTTTCCATTTCCTGATAACCTGGCTATCGCGCAGGGAGATAAGGCAGAGGGAAATCAGGCAGCCAGAGAGCTTTTGTTGTCTGGAAAGGCTCTGCACATCTCTGGCTGCAGCTGGTCGGAGAGGCTGGACCAGCGTCGGCTGCCTGGTCCCACAAGGACAGCGACGCGAAGGGACTGGGCTGGGCCAAACGGTGTCTGCTCTTCCCAGGGGAACTTTCAAAGTTTCAATAACAAAAATCAGGTATTTATTTGCTTTTTTGTAATTCCTGGTGAGAGGCAGGAACAACAGGGAACATTTCAAACAATCCTGTTTTCTTCCAAACGTAGTCACCAGAGAAACACTTTGCCCCCGGCCAAAGATGGGGTTTGGTTGCAGAGGGTTTGTTTGGTGTCTCACCTTTGCTTAGAGTTCACCAAGGTGCTTCTTGTAACTGGCAGGGACAGGCTTGAGGCTGGCTCTCGAGTCTCCTCGGTCCCTTCGGGGTTGTTTGACTGTTCATAAGATTTCTTCCCATCAACATTTTGCCCCAAAAAGCAACTCCCTGAAGTGATCCCTTCCCGAGGTGTAATTAAAGTGGCTTTTGGGATGTAAATGAAAAGCCAGATGAGGGGTTCCTGAGAGCCAGAGGTCACTGTAAAACCCACATGATTTTTGCTTGGGCTTCCGTAGGGTCCCTGTGATGGGGATGCAGCCAGTGACTCTCTGCCTGGAAGGTGGCACGGGTGGCACGGGTGGGTGCACCAGGGCATCTGGGGGTGTCCACAGGGGGGCACGAGCTGGTGGCCACTGGCCATGCACAGAGCCTGCAGGGTGTGCTGGTGGCAGGATGTCAAGAGGGGACACAGTGGGGACAGGATGGACCAGGACCTGTCCCGTGAGTAGCTCCCGGGGACGGGCAGAAAGTGCCAGTGATGTGACAGGCAAGGGGGACAACGGCTGGAGGCCACTAAGGGACACCAGGATGGCTTATGGGATGTCCCCAAGCCCTGTGGCAGCGGGCACAGGCAGCTCTCACCTCCTGCCTCCCTCTCAACATCCCAAGCAGGCAAGACCCTGTCTGCATGTGTGTCCCTGGGGAGGCTGAGGGATCCTGGCCCCTTTCCCAGCCCCAGACAAAAGCCCGGGAACAAAAGCCTGCGGGATGCGAGAGGCATCTCCCGGCCGGGGGGTATTTGTTTAGCCCGGGGGGAGGTGAAGAGGGGAGAGGAAACTGCATTTCAAAGTGTTTCACCCTTTGAAAAGCCTTCACAGCCCCCCCAGTGCCCTCTGCATGGCCCTGGTATCCCTGTGAGAGGACATCGAGTCCCCTCCGGCCACCTCCCGTCTCTGCTGGGGAGGGAATAAGAAAGAAGATGTGGAAAGTAAAAAAATTTTAAAAAAAGGAAATGCAGCCAGGAGGAGGGAGCAGATCGCTGCGGGAGCGTTTCTCTGGCTCAGCCCCTCTCTGGGTGGGGAAGTTGGAGCCCCAGCTCCAGGGACTGACTGCTGGGCTGAGAGCAAGCTTTGAGAATTCGTATGTTTCTCCCCAGTTGTCTTCATTTTCACAATTACACTGTTGGGTTTTTTGGGTGCAGGTTATCCTGGGGATGGATCAAAGCCTGCACCTGGACCCTTCCCCATCTACCAACACCCAGAGCAGAGCCCCAGGCACACAGGTCTCCTTGGAGGTACTGGAGGAGGTTGGCAGAGGCCACCAGTCCAAGCTCATCCCTCACAGAAGGCAAAAGGCTTCTCCAACAAGGTGCCACCAACACAGGGAGGGCTCTGGCCACCTACAGTCATCCTCAGGCTGCTTTTGCAGGTCTCCTCTCCATAGCCATCACCCAAAGCTGGGCACATCCCTGCACATACACACCCTCAGCACCTCCAGCCCTGGCTGTGACACCGCACACATCAGGTCTCATGTTTCCTGGGGCTGTTTCGGTGTTTCACCACCCTAAAAACACCATTTCCTCCGGGGCCAGGAAGGGAGGAGCAGCAGAAACAGCCTCTGGCGTCTTCTCCTGAGAAGCAGCTTCCCAGTTTGCAACTGGGCACTGTCCCAGTCAGTTACTCTCACCTTGTCACTGCACAGGAAGGCACCGTGCGAGCGAGACAGCGTGGCCCCAAACCTCCCAACCCCCAGTAAAGGCGGGATGTGGATCCCAGCCACTCCTGCCACCCTCCAGAGCTTAGCACTCCATAGAGATGAAGTGGGAGAGAGGTGCAGACAACGGGGCTGACCACATCCATCGGCTCTCCGGGCTCCCCGCTTCCCTCCGGCGCGCTGGCGGAAGCCGAGCCCACGCCGACAGCGGCGGCTGGGCAGATGGAAAGACCAAATGATGGCTTTGCAGGGGGCCTGGGATTTGTTTGAGCCATCGCTGTCTCAGTGAGTGACTTCGAATAACGGATACACTTGAGAAAATCGCCATCTGCTCCCGGACAATTCTCAACCAGAGGAAAAGGTGAAATAAATTCAGTGACTGTATTATCCGCCCGTCCGCAGCTCCGACAGCAGGGTCAGGCTTTGTGCAGCATCCTGAAAGTGATTTGGGCATGAGAGGATGGTTGGGGATGAGCAAAGAGCAGACAACCAGAAAAGGATGGAAGAGTTGAGGCCCCGGGATGTTGCGCCCACAGCGGGGCTCTCCTGGCATCCTGGGTTTGGTGAGTTTGGCAGAAAGACAAAATCTCACCAGATCCTTTTTTTTCCATTTCTGAATTTTGAGTGCCTCCTGCTTCCAGCTGGGCTGGAAATACCACAAAAACAGATGCTACAATGCAGCACATTTCATGTTTCAAACACTGGAAGAAATCAGACATGAAAAATAAATGCAGGGGGTTGCAGTGGCTGGGCTGGCAATGGGGCTGAGGGCACTTGGAAGAGCCCTTGAACCCACAGCCCAGCCCATGCCAGGCTCAACAGCTCCAAAAATCAAACCTTTCATCCCCAGCAAAGCAAACCCATTTCCAGGAGCAGACAAAAATGCCCCCTGCATCTCTGCTCGGCCATGCCTGTGAGCCCAGAACCCACACAATGCTTGGACTGATGTTTTTATGCAATTAGGAGGGGGATGAATCTTTGCCCCAAAGTCACAGCACTGTGCAGCAGTCCCTGTCTCAAGGGATCCCTGGTGCTTCCAACAGAACCTCACTGGGGGAGAAAAACACTCAGTGTTTGGTCTTGCAGGGGCAGGAGGAACTGGGGAAGAAGAACAGGGCTAGATGTGACCATTTTTGGTGCCCTTTTACTTCTGGCAAGCCCAAAATGAGGGTGCACAAGTGCCCAACACTAACACTGCCCTGCATTTCACCTGCACCAAAGGGAGCCTGTTGCACAGGTGATGATGGGATTTCTCCTGCCTTTTCCTCTTTACTGGACTTCACCTGGGCATGAAGGTGTGTTTGGCTCCTGGGGAACACCACCCAAGCTGGCCCCATCAGCCATTGGCCAATGCAACCAGCTCAGCCCAGCCCAGCCCTTCCCAGTGGGGACACAGCCCATGGGGGTTGGATGGGACAGCCTGGCTCCCACCCAGCCAGCCCCTCTTCCCAGGGAGAGGCTCCTGGCCCTGCACATCTGAGATACCACACTGGACCCATGGTGCTGCCACAAGCCAGGGGAAATGAGCCAGGGATAAACCTTCCTGAGGGGCAGCAGCTGCCAGTGCTAGAGTGGATGTGCTGGTGTGTAGGTGCAGGGCAGAGCCCCCACGATGTATTTGCTGCCAACACAAGAGATAAAACTCACATTTATTTGGAGCAGGCAGGAGGTGGGTAAGGATCTGCCTCAAAGAGAGAGAAAAATGACTGCCACGACTGGGGTGTCACAGGGAGCCCCTGGCTGGGTGGGTCACTGGGGAGACCCTGTACAAGGTCCT
Organism: Promerops cafer; assembly: GCA_013398275.1. Lineage (NCBI taxonomy): Eukaryota > Metazoa > Chordata > Aves > Passeriformes > Nectariniidae > Promerops > Promerops cafer. The sequence goes on from VZSE01000094.1 coordinate 537,700, forward strand.
GGGGAGCACTGTAGCAACACAGGGGTCCCACCAGCATCCCTGGGCACGGTGCTGCCGGCTGGCAACGGGCACGATGCGCCGGTGCGCGCTTCGCCTCGGCCTGGCTGCTGCTGCCACAGCGGTGCCCTCCGCACGGTGGCTGCTGGGACGGGTCCCGACCTGGATCCCAAAAGGTTTCATGGCAAGGGGCATGGGCAGCTCTTGCTCGGCACGGGGAGGGAAAGCGAGTGCCTGGGAGCAGGAGCCCAGCTGGCACCCTGAGAAACCAGAGGATGAGGAAGGAGAGGAAGCAGAGGATGAGGATGAGGATGAGGATGAGGATGAGGATGAGGATGAGGATGAGGATGAGGATGAGGATGAGGATGAGGATGAGGATGGGGAGGCAGGCGGGATGGCAGGGCAGACCGTGCAGCCGAGCAGCAGCGAGTGGGAGCGGGAAGGCGAGGCAGCGCGAACGAGGGAGAGGGAGCAGAAATCTGTTGCCCAGGCTGTGCGCTTCGCTGTCAGCCGGCTCTGATTAACGGGCTGCCTTCCAGCTCCGCGCCGGCTGCGTTCCTGGCAGGAGCGGAGCCCCCCGGCTTCCTGCCGTAGGAGTGGCTCGCTGAAAGGTTACATTTGCACAATGTGCCGCTGGAAAAGCGGTGCCAGAGGTTGCAGGCGGGGGAGCCGGGCGAGCGGGCGAGCAGGCAGCTCCGCTCCGCTCCGCTCTGCCTGTGTAATGGAAAAAACCCTCTGGGGACGAGCAGGAAAATATCAACTTACGCTCCCCCAGCACAGCAAAGCTGGGACCGGCCGGCCGTGGATGGGGGAACGAGAGCAGGGGATGGGGCGATGGTGGTGAGCACCCCCAGAGCCTCAGCGCCGCTCCGGACCAGCCCCAAGGCGGGGCAGAACGGGGCTCTGCCCAGCGCCCATGGCCGTGGGCTGTGGGGCAGCGAACCCTTCCTTCAGGATGCTCCCCAGAAAGCCTTTGCACTTGCCATCATCAGGATCTCTCGTCTCTGCTGCTTGGTGGGGAAAGCTGAAGCTGTTGAGGGGAAATGTTCAAATCTGGCAAGGAAGAATTTCCTCCGATGGAGGCTCAGGCCGCACTGCTGTGATTTATGGGGCTTGGCACAGCCACGGCTACATCCACACACATGCACATGTCTCATCCCCAGCTTTCCCAGCCCTTATACCTCATAACTTTTGGTCTGGGAATATTATTTTGGTGTCTGGGAAGTCCAGCTCAGATTGCTGAGCCCACCATAGCTGCTGTCTGCTCTACAGCATACCCTAAAAAGCTCTGCTCACCTCTTCCATCATCCCTCTTGCACCAAAACAAATTCTCTTGAGCACCTCAGCACCCTCTAGGGCAAAGCCCTTTGTCACTCCCTGCACAAGACTTCCTTTCACCTTCTCATTTCTTCATTGCATCTCAACTTGGTCATCTTTTTGCCCCACAGCCACAGAGGAGCAGTCAGGGCAGCAGGGGCAGCACCCACCCTCACCCCAGGGTGCTGGAGCCAGCTTGCTCTGTCTTGCAGGAGCTGACATTTTCCTTTCTGTTTCCCTTGTTTCCTTGGTTTCAAGCTTTTTCTTCCTCATTGAGCCCCTAATTAAAAAAAAACTCTGGAGGAATCCCAAATTCAGGGCACTCAGAGCAGGGCTGCAGCTGCCCCTGCAGGCTCTCCTTCCTTGGGTGTGGGACCCATGGTCATGTCCTGGCTCCTTGGGTTTTGTCCCAAAGCTTTTAAATCCCCAGACTCCAAACCCCACCAGGTGGCCCTGCTCAGCATGGCCCAGCCGGGTCCGAGTCCTCCCCCTCCGCTGTCCCCGGCTTCCCTCTGTGTTTTCATTAGGATTTGGAGATAAGCTTCCAAATAAAGGCAGTGTTTTTAACCACTCTGCCTTATCAGCCGGCATCCAACAGCATTCCCCATCCACACAGAGGCCTGGAAGATGCTCTAGGGGAAAAGGGACCCCAAACATGCAGACCTCTCCTTCTCCCAACGCCAGAGCCTGCACTGTGGCTCTCCGGAGGGCACCAGTGGCTTTGGGAAACTATTTCTAGTACTGGCCCCTGCTCAGGGACAGCAGTGTTAATGCAACCACACGCATGAATACAACCTAAGGACCAATTCAGCACACCTGGATTTTATTCATGGTTCTGCCACTGGCCCAAGGATGACCTTCAGCAAGTTATTTCCCTTCCCTGTGCCTGTGTTTCCGCTTGCTCTCCCTCCCTCAGCCCTTCCTAAGCCCAGCGATGCTCTGCCCCAGCCCAAGGAGACTCCATCTGAGTTCACAACATCCCTCACAAAAAGGTGAGCAAATGGCAGCAGCTCTGAGCATCCCTGGGCCCTACATCCTCCAAGTGCTCACCAGAGATCCCCCTCACTGAGCCTCCTCCCTACTGGGCCATCCCATGGTTCATTTTCCCACTGTGTGTGCAAAGGCCTGAATATAGGAACCAGCTGCCAGCAGCTTCCAGCCCCCAAACACTGCCCTGGGGAAAATCAGCGCCTCACAGGAGCCTTGCCCTGGGGTGTCCCCTGGGATAAGGCTGAAGATGGGTCTCACTCTCTTCCTCTTACTATTGGGGACTGTTGTGGGGGAGAAGTCCTCCAAGGAGAAGCACAGGGGAGTAACGCCAGTGATGGCAACACACACTCCCTTATAGCACCCAGCTGCTTGGAGGCAGCAAACCAACTCCAACACCCCAGATAAGCCTTACTGTGGTTGCCAAAGAGCCACCACACCATAGAGGATCCCTATTAGAGTTCAGCCCCATTAGAGACCCATCACTGGCAGCAGGAGCGCTTCTACCTGGCTGGCATGGAGGAACACAAATCTAGGCCATTCTACCCCCCACTGGCAGGATCTCAGTGCAGAGGCAGAGGCTCCCGTGGGATGTGGGCAGGGAAGGCAGGAGGTGATGCATCAGATGCTGGGCACAGCATCCTGCTCACACCACAGCCCTGCTGGGCTCCCTCCCTGAACAGAAGAAGGTGTTGGGGGCTGGCTGGGAGAGCAGCATGGGGGGCATGCACCCCTCCCTTCCTGGGGCAGGAGGGTGATGGTGCAGTCTGGCAGCAACCACCTCCACAGCACACCCAGCCCCGGGAGCATGGCAGGAACCTGGGACTGGGAATGGCAGGGGAAAATATGTCCTGTGTTAAACACCTCCTGTGCAGAGGGGATCCCAGAAACCTCCACTGCAGGCCCCGTTGGCAGAGCATTCAAACAATCCCAATGCCAAAGCACAGCCAAGAGAATGAGCTCTTTGGGGAACTGAATCTGGCCACAGCACTCAGAATGGTGGCTTCTGGGGACAAGCGTGTCACCCTGGGAGCTGCTGAGTGCTCTCACCTCCACCCTGCACACGTTGCCTTTCATGAGTCAGAGCCCATCTTGAGGATGAGGTTGTTTCCTGCCCTTTTCCCAAGCAAGGTCTTCAACCATACCAAAAACCCTTGAGCCCTTGCTTGTAGACAGCAGAGACCTGGCGGATTGCATGGGGCTGGCGTTCTTCCTCCTGTCCAGCTGTTAAATTGCATTATAGACAGTTAAAAATACATCACATACTTTCCTAATGTGACTTTTCCGTGGTAAGCAGCAGCATGGCTGGAGGTGAGATGCTGGAGGTCGCAGGAGAGCTGCTCACTTGTGTCCATGGATGGACAAATTTGGGTCCCACAGAAGGGGATTGTGTGGTCCCATGGCAGATTTGACCTCAGCAGACTGACCCAATTTAACTTCTCTTGCCTTAGTTTCCCCACTGACGGTCCAGCCTCTGCAATGAGATCTCACATGAACTAAAACTTGACAGGGTTTGTTGGGCTTTCTAGAAAACAGGTCTTTTGCACAGGGATCAGAGGTTCATAGAAGTCCAGGGCTGAGCTGGAAATGATCTGTTAATACAATGCAGCAAAAAAGCCTAATTCCTGAGCATGACTGGAACTGGCCACATGGAATCCCATGGAAATGCCAGAGGGACGTGGCCCGGCCGGAGCCCGCAGTGGGCACGGGGCAGTGCCCGGGCAGCTGAGCCCAGCCTGAGGCAGCAGCATTGCCGTGAGCCATGTGTGAGCTGGGATCAATCTCCCCTTCCAGCAGCACAGCAAGCTCTGCTGAGGTCTGGAGTGGCTGGAACAAAACCCCTTCGTCTTTCCAGAGCACTTGAAGGAACAACCTGCACCCCCAGGGATGGGCTCCCTTGCAGCTGGAGACACCTGTGGCGTGGGGAAGGCAAAAAGAGAGCAAAGGTGATCCCCTTGGATCCAGGTCCAGCCCCCTTTGCCCTGACCAGGCCTCATCTGACCCAGACCAGCCCTGGCAGCACCTCCTCAACCCCTCGCAGGACCGATGCCACAGCCCCAGAGAGGAGCCCAGCACCCCAAAACAGCAGGGACACCCTGGACCCCAGCAAGGGGCTGGGATGGAGAGGAGAACCTACGAGAGGGTGAGGAAAGAGTTAAACCCCCGGCACTGCCAGCCCTCCCTCCTGCTTCTCTGCTAACTTTGGGAGGAAGGGAATAGCATAAAGGTAAGAGTGGAGGAAGGAGAGAGGAGACAGATGAGAGAAGGAGCGAGGGAGAGGGGGAGCGGGAGAGAGGAACAGACGGCAGAGAGGGAGAGCGTGGGGGGGAAGATGCTGACGCTTCTCCTCCATCTCGGCAAGAGGCAGATAGAGGGGAACAAGGAGGAAAAAAAAAGAAGGCAAAGACCAAGGGAACATGGGAGAGGGAGAAGGAAGGAGCCGGAGCGAGGGAGCATGTGTGAAAGTCGCAGTGAGAGAAGGGGCCTCTTTGATTCCCCGTGCCTCATACCAGACAGTGTCTAGACTGCAGCAATTATTGTCAGCTCAGAACACCCAGGCATTGCCATTTCAGCTGAAAGGGAGCTTAACAAAGAGCGAGGGAGAAAAAAATACCCTGCCGGCGGTTAGCTGGGCTCCCTCCAGCACAAGGGGCTCTTCGGAGGGTCCTCCATCGCCCGCGCCCCCCGCGAGCCCCAGCCCCAGGTGCCCTCACAGCAGCGGCTGTGGAGGAGGCCATGGGTGCAAACAATTCCTGACCCAGCCCTGGGTCTTTGGCTGGTTTTGGGGTGCAGCTGCTGGGTTCAACTCTCCCTGCAAGTCCAGGTTACAGGGCTGAGGGCATGGCAGGCAGGGCCGGGGTAAAAGGGCGGTCGGGGTATCCCAGTGGAGGGGCAGTTCCCCAGCAGGCAGCATTTGGCCGTGAGAGCCCATGGAGCTGCTCCCCAGACCAATAGTGGACGGTCAGATGGACACCTCGGTCTCACCCCAGAGTCCACGGGATGCACACACTTCCTCCAAGCAGTGGGGATGTGAATCCTAGAGCTGGGCACCCCAATGTACCCTACTCCTGCAGCTCCTCAGCTCCCTTGGGTCTCAGGAAATCATGGGAGGTCACTCATGCAAATTCACAGGAATAAAAATCATCCCTCCTGTCCTCTCCTCCATCCTGCCTCCTCACCCACCGCTAGAGGAGTTACCCTTTCCTCTCTCGAGCCCTGTGCCCTCTGAGGGGCTTTTGTGCTGTCTGCAGGTCTGGGATGTGGCTGAGACTCCCAGGAGGGAATTAACACCCAGAACTGGCTGTGAGTCAGGAATTCCTGCCTCCCGCTGGAAACACCCGCCACGTGCCCCTCAGCTCTGTGGTGACAGCCAGCTCCGAATGCCTCAGAGGGGAAGAGGTGAGAAGGAGAATTTGAGTGCCCTGTCTCAATCACTTCCATGGGTTTGGGGGTGGTGATGATCCCACTCAGCTGTCCATGGGGCTGCCCTGCAGATAAGCCCCTTTGGAAGCATCTCCAGCTCCAGGGCTGTGCCACCCAACTTCTAAATTTGGGTGCACCGAGCAGCATGGCCAAGTGACCTTCTCCACTGCTGGATGGCACCGAGGACTGTCCCTGCAGAGGCTCATAGCCCGTCTGCTGGGAAAGGCGGCCGATCCCTCCAGATACTGGAGCACAGCTCTGGTTTAATTAGCACTTTTAATGCTTGGAAAGGAGGCTCAAGGGAATACCCAGCAGGTTGGACATGATTTCCTCACTTGCAATCCAGCCTGGCAACAGGGAAGCTCCCCAGATTTAGCTTGCTCAGCTGGGATGGGGTGACTTTGCCCTGGGGTCTAAACCATGGCAAATATCCTTGGCGAGCCCCACTTGGGCCCCTCAGTGCAGGAGCACCTTTGTCAGAAGGCATTTTTGTAGCAAACCCTGGCAGTCAGCATGCTCTGCCAGCGTGGGATGTACTGTGAGCAATGCCTGACCCCAAACTGGCTCAACTCAGCTGTTTGTCCTTGTCCCTCTCTGCCTTTGAGGAACAATATCCATTTTCTGGCCAGGTCTGGTCATGTCTGCTAAATCAAGGACTTTTTCTCCCCTGGGTACTCCATCTCCCTGATGTTGCTGTGTGGATAAAATCAGCCTTGTTCAGGATCTGGCCACTGTGGCAGATAAGAGGAGATGACAGCACAAGTCCCACTAAGGGCCAGGTGGCAAAACCTGCCTGGGGAGGGAGGCGTCCCCTTGTTCCCTTGGCTGGCCATGGGGTGTGTGTGGCGATGATGCCATTTCCCAGTGCAGGGTGCCCCAGGCGAGGGTCAGAGAAGGGGAACGCCAGCTCTGCCCTTGCTCACCTGTCCCATTGCAGTGGTGCCCTCAGCTCCCAGCGCCGTGGTGCTCAGATCCCTCACGGGCTTCTGCATCTCAGGGATGGAGTGTCCAGCTCCAGCAAAGCTCCACAGCCAGGGCTGCTAATGCTCCAGCCATGGAGGACACTGAGCTTCCAACACGTGTGTGTGCTGCAGTGAAACAAATATGTGATATGAGCAGTGGCAGGTCTTCCACTTGTGAGCTTGGGCTTTGTTTGACCTTCACAAGGAGCTTTTGGCCAGCCCACCCTGACCCAGAGCTGGACCACAAGGAGCCCAGACCTGTGACTGACTTGTGGGCTTGGGGGAGTGTTTTCCCGAAGACCTGAAAATTGCAGTGCTTCAGAAGAATTGCCCCGGGGAGCAGGCACAGCCATGAGATGCACCGGGGCTGCCACTGAGGCCTCTCTGCCGGTCTCTGATGCTAGATTCCACTGAAGCCTAGGAAGGCAATGCAAGAAAAAAAGGCCTTGCCTTTTCCTCCATGATAGTTCCAGTGTTCCTCCCTCAGGCAGCCTGAGCCTTCCAGAGCAACTTGGGGAGCACCAGCTCCCCACAGAGCCCCTACAAGACCCAGCCCTGCAGAGAGATGCGGGGTCCCACCAGCAGCCCATGAAGCCACCAACATGTGCCCACAGTCAGGGCCCCACAGGGTCCCCTGCTCTCTGAAATGGCCACAGTTCCCGGCAGCAGGGAGAGGAGGGATCCGGGAAGCCACAACCGCCGGTGTACGTGCTATGCTGTGCTGTGCTGTGCTGTGCTGTGCTGTGCTGTGCTGTGCTGTGCTGTGTGTCAGCGGCTGGGTGGGAGGGGAACCGGCCGCATCCTGCTCCCCGGGCCGGCCCGGGGCACCGCCATGTGCCGGCAGAGGCCGGAGGCGAAGGCACAGGGCAGCCGGAGTTCTCTGGCCGCAGCAGGGACACCATCAGCCGGACTTGGCACGGCTCTGCATCCTGTCCTGTCCCGTCCTGAGCACCGCGCCAGGGCCGGGGCCGTGCGGGGAGGCACACGGGCAGCCCTGGCACCCCTGTGCCACACCACGACCCTCGCTCACCTCCCCGCTCTTCATCCCTCCCCTCCTCAAAGCTGTCTGCAAATGTCAACTGCCTGCTTTCCAGTTCCTCCAGATCTACCCCCTCCTCCTCCTCCCCCCCCCCCCCCCTTCCTTCCTTTCTTCTTCCTGGGTTAAAAATAATCAAGTTTCTGGGAAGCAGCAGCCCTGCTGCGCCTGCCTCCCTGCACTCGCGCCCCGGAGAATAGCTCGGCTCGGCTCGCTCCGGCCCCTCCTCGCTGCTCTCTCCTTCCTCCTCCCCACCCCCTACAGGGATCTGACTAATATGCTTGGGCTCTGCTTGCCAGCTCAGCTGGAAAGGAATTTAACCATTGCGTGGCCTGGAGAGAAGGAGTGGAGAGCCCAGACCTCTCTCTATCACCCGGGACCCCTGGTCTGGGTCCCTGCCCGGCCGTGCTCCCTTGAGTGCTGCCCAGAGGATGATGGATGAGAAGGGATGCACGGTGCCAGCACCCCATGGCGAGTGGTGGTCTAGGCCCCAAACTTACACGGGTTCCCTCGGAGTGTCCTGCCTTCCTGCAGGCAAAATGTGGCACCCCAGTGCTGTGGTCCCCATGGCTTGGCCCGTGGGAGCTCCTGATCCAGCCACAGGTGCTCCCTGGGCACCCACATCCGTGTGTCAACGCACCCCGGGCCTCAGTGCTGGGTGAGGGTGGCATCTGTGCTCCCACACGACGCTGCTCAGGGGTCACAGTGGGACCAGCAGCTCCAGTCCCACAGCTGTGAGGTCTGCAGGGAGTGATCCCTGAGTTGAGGGATCCATGGCTCAGCCCTGCTGCAGTGCAGCTCTGGCAGGAGCTGGCAGCCCTCCGCCGACTGCTGGGACTTAGCTTCTTCAACACATCAAGTAGGAAGTAGGAGCAAAGGCAGGGTCACACCTGGGTGAAAACCATGCAGGGGGAAATCTCTTCTCAGGCTAAATCTGGGTGCTAAAACGCTGGTGTTTGTGCAGACCCCCTCCACTCTCCCCCCTTGCCAGCCAGGCTCTGAGCAGAAGCAGATTTCCCAGGGCAAGAGTGGGACACAGGGCGCTGCTTTACAGCAGGGCAAGCAAAGCACAAAGCCTTGACCAAGGTTATCCCAGTGAGTCTGTGGCAGAGCTAAGAACTGACCCCCCCGCCTCCCCGAGGCTCCAGCTTGCTGGTGTATTGCAGCATCTCCCTGCTCGGCCAAAAACTCCCCTTGAAATCTCCTGGCCAATGCAGAAGGACTCCAAGGCCAGAAATCCCAAGCTCAGCACCCCAGCGCCGAGCAGAGCCAAGAGGCACCGGCTCGGCCGCCGCTCACCCCCCGCGCTGGCTGGCTCAGCCCCGCTGCTCCCGTGCCAGGGCACAAACCGTCCCGGAGGAGGACGCTGCCCTTCCCGGAGCCCGCTGCCGGGAGAGCTGGAAGTGCAGCCCCTCCGGAGGTGGGGCTGGGAAGGAGGAGAGGGCACTGGGCACAAGGCAGGGACCCGGCCAGCGCAGGAAAGCTGCTGCCAGAGGATCGATCACCCCTTAGCTGCTGGGATGCTCTGTAGAGCGAGGTCCAGCGCTGCAAAAGGGGTCTGAAAGAAGAAGATGTCTTCTCTCCAAATCCTCCCTTAAATGGCAGTTCTGCTGTAAAATAGGGTAGGATGGAGCTCAGTGTTTGTTTTCTCTGCAGGACCCAAGCGTGGCTCAGCTCCTCACCAACAGCCCCTCAGGAGCACGATCTGCAGTCCCAGCTCTGCTCTCCCAAACGTCCCTGCAGAGCCATAGCTCGGTGCAGGACTCAGGGCAGGAGACAGAAGGGGAACAAGCATCCAGTTAACTCCTAACGTAGCTGCCTGCCCTGGCAGCAGCGGCTGGAGGCAACAGGATGGGTGTGTGGGGGACCTGTGAGCCCTCACTGTGCACCAGGAGACGCGTGGCCAGAGCCCCCGTGGCCCCAAACAGCCGACAGTTGGGGCATGAAAGAAGTGATGGCAGGACACAGCCAGGAGCCAGAGCAGGGCCAGGCTCTGACCATCCCTAGGTGAGCAAAAACACTCCCATTCCAAATTCCCTGGTGCCTTGGGAGCTCCCTCCAGCACTGCCTGTCCCACAAGCCCTGCAGCAACCTCAGCAGCCAGGAAACGCTGGCAGGAGTGAAAAGGATTGAGAAATTGCAGGCAGCAGGATGAGACATGAGCCAGCACAAGCAGGATGTGACTTGGGGGTGACTGGGACTGCTGGAGGGGTGTCACCAGGAATGAGTACCTGGGGCCCATCCTGTACCCTCCCTCTCATGCTCCTCACAGCTGAGCCCAAGCTCAACCTCTGTTCCCCACACAAGTCACCAGGTCCCATTTGTGTTTCACCACCTAAATCCTCTGTTAACAACATGGTGATATCTTCTCCCTCTATCTACCCCAGGCTTTTGCACTCCCAGCGTGCCCAAGGCTGTTGCCCAGGGCTGTCCCTGTCACCACAGTGCCTCAGCCCCCTCACCCCATCAGCAGGGCACACCTGATATTTCCCAAGGTTTTTTCAGCACGGACTGGATGGCAGCAGTGGGAGGTTCCAGGCGAAGGGGAGCTCAGACACTGGCTAGACTTTCCCCTTGTCCTGCCTCAAACCAGCTGTTGTAGCACTGCAGGAAAGGAGAAAGGAGAGGATGAAGGAAGAGAAGCAGAGAAGAAAAAAAACAACACAGGAAAAAAAATTTTCCCCCTACTAAACACTCAAAGCTTTGTTTATCCACCAGCCCCTCAAGCTGAGGCTGGCTGATCCCAAGGTGGCCCCTTCCATGGGTGCTGATTCCCTGTAGCTCCCATCTCCCAGTCCCTCACCTGCCAGTGTGTGCCGTGATCCCTGATGGGGTCTCCAGCTCATCCTCACATTTCATAGCTCCAGCACGGCTAAGGAAAGCCACCTTAGCTGGCACTCCTGCAAAATGACCTGCCCTTCCTGCCAAGATGTTCAGCTCAATTCCCAAGCCCTACTTGCGTCTGGGCTCACCAGCCTTCCTTTCACATGGGAAATTATTTACCTCAGATTAGGAAAAACAGAGCAAAAGGGGATAGATCCAGCTGTTGAATCCAGGAAAGCCCAAAGCTTCTTCTGCATCAGCTGCTTCCTTGCTATGGGGGAGGACAACGGGGAGATGTCAGCCTGCCATGGGCAGAGCCCAGTACACCCAAGCCCCTGGTAGATAAGGTCACCCCAAATTCTTGCAGAAAGACACCACGGAAAAGACCCTATTGTGCAAACAGCTCCAACACTGGACAACAAAATCTCAAGGGGTTCAAGATGTTGCAGCTCTTCTTTTCCCTCTCTCCCACATTCAGGGCACAAGGACATGTTCCCAGGGGAGAGAAGATGCCAAAGCTTGGGATGGAGAAACTGCAGGAGTGCAGCTAAGCCTGAGGCCAGGATATCCTCCTGGGACACACCTCTGGAATCAGGAGGATGCAGGAGGAAACCAACACCTCACAGCAACTCCCTGAAACACAGCTGCTGTCTGGGTAACACTCTGTCTCCAAGGTGGGGCAAAACCTTTATCCTCCATCCATGATCCAGGAGTGTCCCCTTTGTCTTTCCATGGCCAGCTCCAACCCTGGCAGGGAGGCACCAGCTGGGAGGCTGTGATGGGATTTGCACTGTGCTCTACTGTCTTGGTCACTGTCATCTTTCTAGGAGCTGAGGGGGATTTTCTTTGTTTGGTTTTGAGGGAATAGTAAAATCACAAACAATTGGAAGATTCAAAAAGGCTGAATCATCCTGAAACTCAGGGTGAAATTGAAAAATTGTTTGGAATGAAAAAAAGAAATACCAGTGCTGGGCAGAGGAGATAGCTTTGAAGATGTCAAACCACCTTCTCCCATCAGTCACCTGATGATCTGTTGTATTTGGGCATTTTCTAAAAGAATCTTCTTGATTTCTTAATTTTAAAAAAATGCCTATTTTTTCAATTAAAAAAATTGTCTCAGTGTAAAAGAAGAGATCTGTGTAAATTAGGCCAACCCCAAACAAATCAGAACAAAACAAAAACATTTCAGGCTAAACCAAACATTCTGGCTTTACCTAAAGCAATTACTTGCACTGGCATGGGGTATTTTGTGGTTTCTTTTCTTTTCCATTTTACCAGAAATTGCCTACTAAATCCTTGTTCTGGGTTGGCATGGCTCAACTCCCACACCCAAGACATTCCATCTGGGCACCAAGCAGCACTTTCCATTCAATTTTCCAGCAACATGGTTCTTCACCAATGGACCAGACCCACTGCAGTAACTCCCTTCTCCAATAAGGATGAACACTTTGGTTCTCCTTCCTCACAGACCTCGGAGCCTGCCCTGTGCATCCTTCGCAGGACCCTCACCCAGCCTTGAGTCCCTTTAAGCCTCCTTAACAATAACTCAGCAACTCAACAGCCACCTCTGCTCTTACACTGAAGGAACCTCCTCTGGAGAGGGGAACAGAGTCTCTTCTCAGGAGACCTGATTTCCAACCTAGCCCAACCTGATTTAACTCACCCCAACCCAACCCTACCCATTCTTCTCTGCCACCACTCATGCCCCCAGCCTCCAACCCCACTACCCAGACCAGGTGCCATCATGTTCAACTCCAAGCTCACCACACAGCCATGGCCCCAAGAAGAGGGATTTACTGCCAAAAGAAAAAACAACAACAACAACAACAACAACAAAAATCCATCAAAAAACCAGTTTTCCCTAAGGATGCAGTGGAGCAGTTTTGGAGGGGGATGTTAGACAGAGGTGCCGGGCTGCATTTTCACCCTCACACCTGGCTGCAGAGGCAAGCGGCAGCAGGGCTGTACATTCCAACCCCAGGCAGAGAGGTGAAAGCCCAAGAAAGTAGCAAACAAGTCGAGGCGTAAATACAGCACGAATCCACGGCACTTCAGCGTGGTTCGTTATCTCCGCTTAGACTGGAGTCGGTGGAGCCGGGTTTGAGAAGAGCAGAAATATCAGCAATTAAAGATATGTCGTGTCAAAAAAACTCTAAACTGATTAAAGTTGAAGGCTCCGTTTTCTTCTTTTCATCAGAGAACGGAATCAAAACCTGCCTGGAAAGACGCGCTCCCCCCGTTCCCAGCGCTCCGAAGGCAGCGCCTGCATCCGTCCTGCTGTGTCCCTGCATTTTAATTACCACCTTATTAATATTCATGAGGCTAGGCACTCAAGGGGGATTGCAGTCTGTCATTCTCTCTCTCTTTCTCTCTCTTCCCTCCCCACCTCTCTCGGCTGAGTCGGTGGGGTTTTTTTTCCCTTCCCCTTCCCAACAGTTGGCGTGCTGCGGATCCGCACGCGGACGCGTGTGCGCGCAGCCCCGAAGGCGCGGAGCGTGCAAGGGGCCGCGGCGTGGGGAGGCCGCCTGTGGCCGGTGGCAGCACTGGGAATGCGGGTGGGTGTGGGATTGCCCCTGCCGCACTCGGCAGCCCCGGCAGCCAGGGGCAAAACTGCCCCCGCTGGGGCCGTGATGCTGGCACACGAGGGAGAGCTGGTGCACGGGGGAAGTGTGTCTCACACACACACAACTCCTGGTAGCAACATCACTTCTGAGTGCTGGGGAGATGTTGAAGGACCTCCAAGAGAAGAATGGGGCCGTGCAGAATGGCACCAGGTGAACACAACTGCCCTCAGCCCCCACACCACCACCTCTCCTTGAGGACTGAGCACCCTGCACCCAGTTCACCCTGCACCCCAGCTCTCCATGCTCATGCAAAAGCACCCACTTCTGAAGCAGCTGAGGGCACAATGGCACAGCCATGGGGCCACTGTGTCCTTGCCGGAGCCATGGCCTTGGCCATCAAGGTGAAGTGGGACCTAAGGGGTCTTGCATGCATCCAGCAAGGGGCTGCCCCCCAGCTGTGCCCCAGTTGCTGGTGCAGGTTGCTGGCTGGGCAAATTGGACCCCATTTGTTTTCTCAGGTCCAAGGCACTGGCATGCCCTGGGAGGAGAGGGGCAGGAAGCCCGGGTTAAGGGCACACAGAGGGAATGGAGCTGGAGGTAAATCGATTTCTCATTCCTAAATTGAGCAATTTCGGATTTGCCCTCTCCTTGCTGCCATGCAGTGTTTAACCCTTTCTATCTCCAGTACTGAAAACAGAGGCCACGTGGACAGCAGAAAACTGTCCTGGCTTTGCAAACCCTGCTCCTCCCTATCCCCTCTTAGGTCACTGTCCCAGTCTCTCCCCAAGAGATGATGCAGAGCCCAGCCACAGGTGATGGGCAGGTGCCCCCATCACCTCACACTGTTCAAAGCCATTGGCAAAAGTACACACGGGGCTGCCCCATCCCAACAGCCACCAGTTGCAGGCTGGAACCCACCTCCCTTTTTCAGGCAGTGCAGCCAGACCATAGTCCTACCTTCCCCCAGTATCTTCCTCTTCCATCTAACCCTAACCTTAACCCTAAGGACACCCAAAGCACTGCCAAGAACGTGAAGCCTCTTTGGGGATGCATCCTGTGTCCCAGAGTGCTGCCTCCCCATCACCAACCACCTGCAAGCAACCTGTCGAGAGACACTCCAACTCGGCGGCTCCCCAACGCCCCACTTGCTCAGCTCCACAAATATTTGAATTAAGGTCCCCTGGGGAGCCACAGTCACAGAGTAACTGATTTCTCCTCCTTCATTATATCTCTGTGTAATTTACCGAGGGACGGCGGCGTGTGCCTCCATTCTAGAGAATTCCCAGCAGGACTCCCAAGAGCTCACAAATCAGGAAAAGGCAAGGCATTAGAATATGAAAGGTGAGGATGGTCTCCCCACCAAGACTCATCTTGCTCTTCCCCAGCTCCCCCAGCTCTGCCAGCCCTGAATTTTGTTTTATTTCTGCCTGCTGCCCCTTGTGCAAGTGGGGAGGTCATAGGTTGAGGATGGGCCACGGTGCCATGTTGTCAGCTCTGTCCCTGACTTTTGATCCTTTCTGGGCAAGAAGAAGGGAGAAAGGGTCTCGTCCCTCATGGAAACATCTCAAGAAATGCCAGGGGAGCTGAGGTTTCCGAATTAAATGCAGCAAAGCTTTCCGAGTGAAATTGTGTCCCTTGGCCCTAAAATCTGACTTCTTTTCAAATGGACAAGTAGCTTATGCCTCAGTTTCCACATCTATAAAAAAAAAGTAGTCACTCCCTCCACTTACTGGTTTAAGACTCTCAACACTCAGATGCTGAAGGTCTATAAAAGGCATGAATCCATCTGTGTTGCATCTCTAGCAAGGAGGAGCTGGGGGACAATTTTGCCAGCATAGTCCTAAAGTTACCAGAAGGAGCCTGAAGAATCACCAAGGAAAAAGAGAAGGGAAAAATGAGGAATTTGGACCAAAGATACACAACTGAGCTTCTTTGCATTGTTTTCTTGTGAAACACGACATGTGAGGAGCCTGGTCTTGGTTGGACCCACCTCAGTCTGAAGACAACCCAGCATGGTCAACCACGTCTCAGTCCTGTGCCAAGGTGCTAGAGCAGGAGCAGTTCACCCTGACAGTGGGAGGCTGTCATTCCTGGTGCCTCAGAGAGGATGACGGGACCTTTTGCAGGTCTTTGCAGCACCTGTGGGCTGGGTGGGAGTTGTGTCTCTCCAAATCCCCTGACCCCTGCCACGGATGTGACACTGGAGTAAAGCGCTGGACGGGCTTGGACGCAGCGAGTTCTCTGTTCCAGCTACGCTGCAAACAGCGGAGGGCAACATTTTGCTTCCTGGAAACCCAGAGAAAGAAGTATTTTTTATGAAGAGCTGCAGCTCAGAGGCAACCTGTAATGGAGATTTCAGAAAACTGGGTGTTCCCCCTTCCACCTCCTCTGCAAAGACAAAGACTTGGCAGATGGTGGTGGTGCTTACAGGGCTTGTGCTGGGCTTTTTTTGGGAGCTGGGTATTCAAACCCTCACTCTCATTCTTCACTTTAGAGGTGTGAGTGATATAAAATCTGCCCATCCCAAAATCAGCCTGTCCCTGGGCTATCTCAACTTCTCAGAGCTCTTCCCACAAGCTGAGTTAAAGACCTGGGGCTGTTCAGCCTGTAACAAAGAGCTCTTTTCTCCCCAGCCCTCACCAGTTGTTGGAGTTAAATAGGCTGCGCTGAAACCAAACCAAACAAAGCCCCTGCAAAGCAGCTCCAAATCCCCGTCCCCTGGCCAGCGCTCTGGATTTCCCCCGGAGCGGAGGCACGGCGCTCCTTGGTGTGCCACGGCTCTCTCCCCGCTCCAAAAGGTGGGCTGAAGCAGCCAGGCTGTGCTCCCTCCTGTGCTTCTTGCTGCTGGACACCCACGGGACTTGATGAGGGGGTCTCAGAGTGGAAAACATGCCATGGAGCTGCTCCAGCCTCTGCCTGCCATCCCCCTGCTCCAGTGAATTTGCTCCAGACTCTGACTATGCTGCTGCCAGCGTCGTGACCCCCCCGAAGTAGCACAGGAGGAGCCCTCATGGGCACCACATGGCTTTCCCAGGTGTGGGCACCCTGACGGGACCTTTCGGAACACGCTGCCTAACCCACCCCCTCACAGCCCCCTCCCATTTTGCGGGGCCAGGTCCCTGTCGTTGGGCACCGAGCCCTCCCCCCGCAGCATTGCAGCGACCAATTCCCTGAAGCAGCTGCCTTCCCTGAGCAAGGATGTGATGGCAGACGGGGGTCTCCATCAAGGCAGGGGGGGATTTTTGGCCATGCCGGCCCCTGGAGGGGCTGCTGGCGCCTGCGTCCCGGGGGTGCTGAGTGCGGGGGTTCGGGGCCCTCTGTGCAGGCAGCTCAGTGATCAAAGCGCCGAGCACAGGCCGGGGCCGGGGGGAGGCCGGCGGCGAGAGATGAAACGGAGCAAAGTTCCCTGGGTTCGGACGCGAGAGTTGGAAAGGATTCGACGGCAGCTTGGAAAAGGAGGAGAAGAGGGCCGGGAGCAGCAGCGTTCAGCAGAAAGGAATGTCCTGATGGGACGGCAGCCTGAACGCCGGNCCCTTTTCCCAAGGCTGTTTAAAAGCCCCGGACCTCTCCGAGCCCTTTAATTGGCGCTTTAAAAAACTTCCTTGTTCCTTGACGCGGCGAGGTTTGCGTTTCATGCCCAAAATGACTCAATTCCCCCTCTCCCCTCCATGCAGAAAAAAAAAAAAAAAAAATCTCCTTTGAAAGGTTTGCTCGAAGCCAGCTCCATCCCCTCCCCGCAAGCCCCGGTAGCCCCCAGCCCTCACCCCACCAGCCTCTTGTGTGTATTCTTGTTCTCCCCTAATAATCCACATCCCAGCTGCCTCCCTCTGCCTTCGCCCTCCTCCTCCCTGCCTCTCTCGCTCCCTCTTTCTCTCTCCTCCCCCCTTCCTCCCCCTTTCCATAACTCAAAAGCTTGTCAGGCTGGTTCCAGACTGCTGGCGCCAGGCTTCACTCCAGGAAAAAAATAAAGCAAAAGAGAAAGGCATGCAAGGCAAAACAGCCCCGCCACATGAACACACATCAAACCAGCCCTTTATCTCCCCGGAATGCTCTCCCCGCTGCAGAGCTCCCTACCCCGGCCCAACAGCCGCGCTCCCCATCCCCGTAACCCTCATGCAGCAGCGCCAGGCTGCGAGCGCACACGCCCTGCCAGAGACAGCGAAGGAGCAAATACAAGATCTATTATTTATCAGTGTTATCAATTATTTAGAGCCTCGGTGCAGGGAAGGGGTGGGGAGAGGAGGCCATGGAAGAGGCAGTTCTTACCCTGGTAGTTCAGGTGAGGGGGTTCTGCATGGTCCCACCTCCCCACTGGTGCTGGGATGTCTCCAAGACCACCCCTTGCATCCCACCCCACTGACATGGGGTTGTTTCTATCCCTGACCCATCCTGCCTTCAGCAGAGCAGGGCTTCCTCTCACAGCAAGCCGTGATATCCAGCCCCAGGAGCATCCCAGTTCCAGAGCCACTGGTGTCTGAGCGGAGGGTGAGGGTTCACACATGGGGACCTTGGACCCTGACTCATTATCCAAGGGACCAGTCAGCTCCCAAAAATGCAAATTTTAGCATCAATGTACATTTTCTCAGGCACTTCCAACAGCACTCTCCTGGTTTGCCAGTGCATGTCTCCCCTCCTGCACCACTGCTCATCACCACTCCCAGACTGCAGAGGTGGCTGGTGCAGGGCTCTGGAGCCTCAAGTCACCCTCACATCCAGCCAACCCTGCTGGAGCTGGTTTGGCTCAGGGCAGGAAGAGGAATGTGTCCAGGGCTCTCCTCCTCATGGAGGTCTCAGGTTAGTCTCGACCCCAAAAGGTCAAAACCAACATTCCAAACCCAAAACCCAGCCCTTGCTGCAGAAGGAAAATTACACAAGTCTACGCAGCCCCTTCCAGCTCTGTTTTCTCTTGGATTTTGGAGCAAGCTCCAGCCCACCATCTTTGTGACGATGCTTGCAAAGGGTCCCAGGCACCAGGCAGGTGACACCCATGGCACGGTGCCGATGGGCACGGGTTCATCCGTCGGCCACTGCCGCAAGCTCGCAGATGGCTACCGCAGCCTCCCCGCGAGGTAGCCGCCTTTCCGCGGCAGATCGCACCAAAGTAGCTGCAGTGGGAACGTGTGATGAGGTGGGTGTGCTAAGAAGATTTTTTTTTGGCAGACTTTGGGATGACTTTATTGCTCACAAGTTCTCGAGTCATGGCTGAGTAACACACTCATCGCATGTCTGAAATGAAAAAAACCCCTTACCCCAGCACAAAATAAATAGCCTGGACAAAGCGTGTTTGCTTTGCTCCCCTTCCCTGCTCCAGGGGTTCCAAGGCTCCCACATGGGCTGCAGCAGCCGCTGCCTATGAGCCTGATATTTCCCCCTGAGTTTGAGAAAAGAGGCTCCCATGCACACAAGCACCAGTCCAGTCCTGAGACCTCCTTGACAGGTTGCCCCCCAAGTAATGGGCTGTGTATTCAAGGCAGAGGAGCATCATCCACTCTGACAGGATCTCTGTGACATGACTTTAATTTTGGTGGCTGAATTAGGCTCGCTGAGCCCAGACTTTTGCATTGGAAGGTGTGACCTCAGCCTGTTTTGGTCTCAAGTGTTTTATTCTAAAGCCCAAGAGTTCTGCCCCAAGTCCCCACATCTCAGCCAAGCCATGTGAAGGCTCCTGGGCTGGGTCAGGAGAGACCCTCAGATCACCAGGGAGGATAAATTTCTGCAATGCGGATGCTGGTTTGGATGTTCCTGGGTGCCAAGAGGGTGCAGAGAGCTGTGTTGTCTAAGGATAGAAGCATCCCCACCTCCAGTGCCTTCAGCTCTGAGAAACCAGTAGCTACTTTTGAAAAGCAGCCAATGTACTTCCAGCCTGGAAGGAAAACTACTGTCCTCTGCTCCAACTGAGTCAATGGGGGCTGATCAAATTCCTGTGGCAACTCAGTGATCAAAAGGTGTCAGATGCCTGCCTAAGCCCATAGGTGCAAAGAAAGTGCTCTCCTCTTCTCAAGGTAGGGGAATGAATGTGAAAAGTGATGAAGTGACTTCCCCAAGGTCACCTGGGAAATGCTGCTGGAGAGCCCAGAACAGAACCCAGGACCTGAGGTTTCTGCTGTCCAGCTCCCAAGTCCTCACATCCACCCTGGCCATCCCTGGGTCAACCCCTGGGACAATCCCAGCCCTCCCACAGCACCACAGACCCTCAAAGCCTTCTGTACATCCTGCCACTGGAGGGAAAAGAAGGTCAGAAGCATGAACCCCTCCAGATGTTGGCTTTTGGGTGCCCTCCAGCCCCAAAGGAAGAGTTCAACTGGGATGGAAAAATCTTCCCCTTGAGTAAAGAGAGAGTAGGATCTGCTTTCTGCCATTTATTATCCCACACTAAAGACTAAGAACAGATGAGAACTAGTTGGAAGAAGGGGAAAAAACAAAATTAATTTCATTCCATTGTAGCAGGTTCAAAAGGGATGTTTTAATAAATTTTCTACTATTTTGGAAAAAAAAAATCCAGAAAAAACAGTCTTTATAGTTGCTGTGCCTCCTCCTGAAAGAGCATATCCTGAGGAGAAAAATGGGGGCTTAGGGAAAGGAGAAATTTCACTGAAGATTGAGGGGGGAAGAGCAGAAGGACAGGAGGAACCCTTCATTTAGAAATGTCACAGTCAGTTCCGTGAAGAAGAAAAATCCCATTATGTTGAGTATTTTTCACAAAAACTTTGTGTGTGTTTGTTTTTTAAAGTCTGGGGTTTTTTTCCAGCTAAAAATAAAACTCCACATGTTCAAAAAAAAAAAAAAAAAAAAAGTCATCCGTCCCTGGGCAAAATCGAGAGCGCTGGAAGGGACAGCAGCTACCCTGGGACGGCTTGTGCCACTTCTCGAGAGGCAGCCCTGATCGCGGTGACACCTCCGGCTCCCGCTCCGTGCCGGGAAAGGTTGAAGCACGAGATCTGCCCCACACCGCCTCTGAGCGCACCCAGCGAGCCGGGGCGGGTCCGCAGCAAGCCGAGCTGACTGTCACCAGCTCGGGGCTGTTTCCTGGCTGCCAGCTCCTGGCACATGGGGATGCCGATACCCAAGAGCGTCCCTGGTTGCCGGTGGCCGAGCTCCGGAGGTGCAGCCCCAATGGATGCATTTGAGGCAATCCCCGGCGGATGCTTCCAGGAGCCCTGCTGTGCTGGGAGCTAGCCCTGACCTGGCCCATTGCCCCAGCCCATCCTGGGGGAAAAGCGGGAAGCCGGACACTGCTGGGGCAGAGCACACGGGTGTCACGGCCGGTCCCAGCTGTATCCTTTTCCCATTTCCCTTCCATGCGTGCGGCCGGGCTCCCCTCCCTGCTGAGGTCAGCTCCGGCTATTCTCTCCTCTGTTTCCCCTGCTCTTACCATGCACTTCCTGTCTCCCTTTGAAATTTCACCTTCGCTGCGTCATTCCCCGTGGGCCGTTTTGGGGCTTGGGTTCACGTGGACGTGCTGTTCCCTGCTGTTGTTAAAGAGCCAAGGTGGGGCTGAGCCTCGCTCTTTGGGACTCCTTGAGCTGGGGAGCACACAAAATAGCCCAGCTCACACAGATCCATGTTCAGCTGAACAAGCACGAGCCCAAATGCTGAGCTTGCACCAACAGCCTCGAGCAGCACAAGAGTCAGAAGGGAAAACGCCATGAAAAATAACGAGGAGCTGGGAGGAAACAAAGGCTGGGCAAAACAGGGAGTGTTTCCAGCAGATGGAGATGGCCAAATCCGGCGGTCTGCTAGCTGTGCTCAGCTTAACCAAAGCTGAGCAGGACCTGGCCCTGACCCAGGACGGGCAGAGGAGCTGTCTCATGTCACAGCCACCCACTGTCCCAGTGCCACTGAATCAAAGATCGAGGCAGACCTCTCCCAGGCCTTACAGATGGGACACCCAAGCACCCACTCAGCTGACACGGGCAGCAGCACTGCCACAGCATGAGTGAAATCCCCAGCGGGGTTTGGGAGTGAACAGCTTCCTCGTGCTCCCACAAAGCCCCAGGGAATTCAATGCTGAAGAGAGAGCAGCTGGGCTCCTCCCCAGGCGGAGCGACTGCCGCGCTCGCACGCGCCCCATTTTGGCCAACCGTCCTTTCCATGGAGGAGCCACAATGTTGAACAAAAGCTGTCCCCGCTGGCCCCCAGCACTGCCTGCCGCGCTCCCCGCGTGGCACCGGGCCAAACCCCTTAACAAAGGAGGGCTGGAAGCAGAGCACACATTAACTCCGTGGTGGATTTCCCTTGACAGACCCCAGCGAGGAGCATCGCCCACCCTGCCGCGGCAGAGCCTGGGCTGGCAGCGCTGGCAGCACGTGGCACTCACCCATCAGGGCAGCTGCAGTGACGGGGTCACTTCGAGCTGCCTGGACCCCTGGCATCCCCAGGACACCACTCCAGCTATTTTCCAGCGACAGCCGACGTCTGCCGGCGACCTCCTGGACACAGGCTACAGCCAAGCCGTGTCAGTGAGATGAGACACAGTGCAGAGGGGCTGCTCCCTGCAGTTTGAGGGAGGGGGTGGAGAGAATCTCATGACATGAGAGTCTGGAAAAAAGGCCTGACCCCAGGTTATAGATTTTTGCCTCCTTTGATGGCAATCACTGACAAATGCTCACAAATACATTTCTTTGGAGGAGCACACATTCACTGAGACAAGAGAGATGAGGGAAGGGCTGCACGCCTTCCCCCTTGTGCTCCCCTTCCCAGCTGCTCCTGCCAGGAGAGGCTCAGCCAGCCCAGGTCACATCCCACCCCACTTCAGAGATTCTCTGCAGCCAGGGAACACATCCTGCTTCATCCTGCTCTGCAGGTGGTTCCCAATGAAGAGCGGTGCTGCAGGGCTATGGGTGAAACCGCAAACGCTTGTTTTGCCAAATGGCTTCAAAGCTTCCCCATCTCCTTGGATTGCATCATCTCTGTCACTAGAATGTTCCCAAGCTCACCCCTCTTATGTCCTTTCCATGCAGGAAGCTCTCATAGAGCCATGGATGTGCTCCAAATCCTCATAGACAGTGCTGATTACTTGAAGCCTTAATTGGATATCATCCATAAAGGGAAACACCCTCAGTGCTTTCTCCACTCTTCTTCCAGCTCAGGATAGGGGTGATACCTTCAAACGGTGGCACAACCATCTCTAGCCTGGACAGTGGGGGTCCTTAAGGAGAGAGAAGGGGTTTGAGAGACAAAGCATGTAGAAGAAAATGTGAACCTGGCAGCCTTGTAACCCAACCCATGTTCTGGATGGTTATGATCTGGCCCATTGCAAGGGGCAGCAAGAAACAGGAACCATTTTGTGTTTTCAAGCTCAGAAATAGTGTTTGAGTGAGTCACAGGGATTTTTGGCCCTCTCCTGGAGGCTTCAGATTCATTGACTCTTCTTTCTTTTGCTATTTTCAATAATCTGAAATATTAGTGAGCTGGGCTGAATCTGCAGGGTTTACTCACCACCTCCAAAGGAAAAAAGAGGACTGAAACATAGCAAAACAGCATGGCAAACCTCAAGCATTTAGAGCTGCTGAAGATTTCCAGACATTGGAAAAATCAGGGAAAAGCCTTTAAAATAATGAGATTTGCAAGGGGAAAAAAAAAAAAAAAAAAAAAAAAAAAAAAAAAAAANGAAGAAAACAGGAAAAAGAAAGAGGTCCAGTTGCCTTGCTTTTATTTCCCTGTTGGCTTTCGAGCCTGTAGGCCACTCTGACATCACTCTGCTAAGCTCATCTCTGCAACCATGAGGTAAGAAGCCCTTAAACCAGCAACTCCCCCACCAGTGCTCTGCAATCACACAGCTCCAAAAAAATGGAGGAAAGAAGGAAATGCTGGGATCCAAGGGAAATCTCAAGAGGTTTGGAGGACCATTCATAGGACCAAGAGGAGCATCAGTGGGCAAGGCAGAGCGAGAGGTGCCCTTGAAAGCCCCTCTCCACCCACAGGGTGACGGAGAGCTGGGGACGGGGGTCTGAAGCAGGGCAGTGAACATCGCCGAGCGCCGGCGTGGCCGTGCCGCGTGGCTGGCTCGCTCTTGGCAATAAGGACAGTCCCAGGAAAGGGAAAAGACTTCCAGCACATCTCAGCAATTTCTCTCCACTCCCAAAGGAAGCGTGTTTATTGGAAGCCATTTTCTGCATAAATAGCCCTTTCCTGCTGTTTCCCACAAAGTCAGACTAAAATAATTTCCTAGGCTTGAGGACACCAGCCCACAGCTTTCTAGATGGATGCACAGAGCTCAACCTTGAGCAAGAGACCAAAGACATTCCCAAAATCCTGCCCAGAGTCCAAAGCAGAGGGTTTACATGCCCTCCCCAGCAGCACTTGCACCAATTTCCAGCTGCGCCACCACATCACCCCACCCCAGCATTTTCCCTTGGATGTCTCAAAGCCCCCTGCAACCTCAAGCCCATTCACACTCCACACACATCCCAGATGGAAGCAAGACCCCAAATCACTGCTCAACACACAAAGGGCAAGGAGCAGCTTACTCAAATACCCAGGCTGTGCACACTGAAAAATAAACTGGTCTTCAGCCCCTGAAGGACTGGTGTGCAAAGGGAACAGCAGGGCTGGAGACAGCCCAGTGTCAAGGTTCTCTCACCCCACACAATTTAGAACTGATATTTTCTCCACAGCAGGGAGCTGGGGACAGGAACAAGTCTCTCTTCACACATGGAGGTCCCCTGAAGGGCTCATGCAGCAGCATTTTGGGGGCTGCAGGGGAGAGCTGAGGTGGGGTCCCCCCTCCATCCTCCCCAGTTCTGCAGTGCAGCACAGGATCCCACCAGACAGCTGGAGGGGTCTGTGCCTGTGCTGCCACTGGCTCTGCCACCGACCCTCCTCGGCCCCAGTGTCCAGGCTGGGGCTTGGCTGGGACAGGCTGAGCCAGGACTGCAGGGTCCCCAGCAGCCTTGGCAAAACACCACTGGGAGATCATGACCACAGTGATGAAAACCACCATGCACATGGCCTGAGCGCTCCCAGAAGAGCCCTTGCTCTGCACTCCAAGGCCAAGCAGCCCATGGATGCTGCATGCCAGGCTGCTGTCCTCAAGTTTAGGGCAGGGAGAAAAGAAGGAAGATTTGGAAAAGCCTCTGCCTGAAGCTGCTTGGAGACTGAAGGCAGAGGGACTGCAGCACTCTGGAACTGGAATTGGGCAGGACACAGTTAACGCCTGGTTCCTCGTGAAGGATCAGGAGGAACTTGGCTTCATATTTCATGTGTGGGATGTTGCAAGAGGACAAGGAGCCCTGAACCCCAGCGGCATGCGTTCCCTGGGAGAAACCCACGACGTGCCCCTCTCCATGGCCGCTCCGCCGAGAGCAGGACCCTCCCTCCCGGCGAGGGACGGTGCCACCACGCCAAGAGACAGCGGAGAAACACCAAGGCCGTACCGACTCCACGGTGGCATCGAGATGCCGGCGACCGAGCGCGCCGCAGCCGAGCGAGCGGTCGGGGCTGGCGGTGGAAGGGCCCCACGCGTGCCGTGGAGCGGGGGGCTCCGCAGCGCCCGGCTCCCCGGCTCCTGGGCGCACATACAAAGGCTGGGCTCCCCCAGCCCGGCTGATGCTCGACCTCTCCGTTGTCCTCGCTGCACGCCTGTCCCAGTTCCAGCAGCCGGTTGCTACAGCAACTGAGCTCTGACTAATCATTTGCGCAATGACCTTTTTTCCCCCCAGAGAGAGGGAGGGAGGGAGATGGAGAGGAGGGAGGGAGGGGAGGAGAGGCAAAGCGAGCGGAGGTTAGCAAGAAAAAGCAGCCAGAGAGAATGTGGGGTTTTTTTAGATGATGCAAGATTTTTTTGGGGGGGGAATTAGGGGGATGAGGGCGGCAGGAGGGGGAAAGGAAAGCAGGTGTTGAATGGATCCCCCAGTCCCGGCTCTATGCTTCAGAAAGGGTGGATGGATGGGGGCAAAGTTGGCTGCCAGTGGGCAAAGAACCTCACTGGCATCTCTTCCCTGGGTACGGGGGTGGGGGCACTCCAACCGGGGCTGACATTGAAGCCCTTCTCCTCCTCCTCCTCCCCACCCCACACCGACCCTGGCCACTGCTGAAGGGTCAGAAGTCAAGAATTTGGCTCTACCTCACCACCGAATGCCTGCAAAGGGCTGGTTGGCCCCAGGTCAGCTGGGATGGAGCACCCCAAGCACAAAGCCTCACTGGTGGGTGGTGGCTGGGGAAGCCACACCAGGGCTGAACTGAGCTAAAAACTCCGGTGTCAGCGCTACACTAGGAGGGAACAGGGCTGGACTCTGCTGAGCCAGGAGAACCAGCCAGGGAAGAAACCTGAGCCCATCTCCAGTGGCTCTGATGGTGTTACTGGGAGGGCTTCACTCCCACCTCTATTGCCTTGAGCTGAGCAAGCCCAGAGTCAGGTCTGGCTCCAGCTCCAAAACAGAGTAAATAATGCAAAAGCCTCTTTCTGCAGAGCTCTGAGAAGAACATGTGAGGTCACATCTTCCTGAGTTGGTAGGAGAAAACAGTTTAGAGGTTGTGCATTGTTCCTCATGCCAGAGGAGAAGAGAAGTTGGTGAAACCAAAAAAGCAGTGGCAAGGTCCTCCTCACCAAGGGGTGGATGGTTGTGCCCCAAGTTTTCACAGCAAAAGGATTTGGTCCTTATCCCAATGGGATCAGAAAACAGTCACATCTGACCTTGACCAACTGCAAAGTGCTAAGCCAGCTGAGATGAACAACAACAATGACCAGGAGCAGTATCACAGGAAAAGGGGTTGGCTATTAGAAAGAATGGGAAGTTTGAAGAAAAATCAGTTTTGTGGACAGAAATTCCACAACACATCCTGACAAACTGCAGTTCTGTTGTGTGAAATGGAGAAGGAGGACATGGTATGAATAATGAGCAAACCAAAGAATGAGTTATATCCTGAATGGTGCTGAGAGCACACTCTGCACACCCAACTCCTGCTGGCACAGAACAGGGAGCTCTCATTAGGCAGGATAAAATCTCATTCAAAGTGGTTTTATGGTGGCTGGGGCTTCTACATCTTTGCCCTGTAAAGATGGGCCTTTTCTTAAAGCAGATCAGACAAAATCCTTGCTCTAAACACCTCCAGAAGGTCCTGGAACCAATCCTCCTTTTTCAGCTTGTGCTTCTCCCCATCCATCAAAATAATGCAATGGACAAGACAGGCATTCCCAGCTAGTTTGTACAACTAAAAAAGTAAAGCAAGATTTGCAAAATCACCTGTGGCTTAAGGCACGTAAAGAAGAGGTCAGGTTGCGAGGTCAGGTGCTACACTCAGTGAGCACCCAACATATTTCCCTTATCAGCACGACCTGGCACCTACAGAAATTCCCACTGTAGCATCTGATCCGAAACTTGGAGAAACCAACAGGAGGGTTGATATTGAGCCCATTGCAGTGCTTGCACTACATGGGGCATTGCAGGCAGCCACAGCTTGGGGCTAAGAAGACCAAAGCCATGTCAAGCTCAGTGTAAAAAGTGCTGCTGAATGGCAAGAGATATTAACTCAGGCTTGGCCACGGTCACAGGGCTTGCAGATCCAGCCTGAGCCCACGCCTGCCTCTGATCCCCCTTGTAGGTGAACCTGAGGCTGCACTGAGCCTCAAACACCATGTGCAGAAATAAAACTCCTTTCCACCTCTTTTCAGTTAAATCACTCTGCAGTTTGCAGAGCTCCACCAAGGACAATTATTTCCAGCATGTGCCGTGCATGAATGCTGTGAGCAAGGCAGAGCTGGAGTTTCATCATAGCCCAGCTTTGTGTGCAGAGCAAAGAAGGAGGGAAAAAAACCCAACATCAACAAAAAAGGAACTTGGAACTGGAGGTCCCCCCCCAGCCTCACCCTGATCCCGAGGAGGCTCCGCTCTGCTCTTGCTCAACCCAACACCGAGAATGAGGAAGCGGAGTAGACAGGCGGGGGAGGCGGTCAAGCTGAAGAAAAACAGCCTCTGAGCCGGGCAGCTTGGAAAGCCCTGGGAGCGAGAGGGCACTGGAGCCAAGAGCAGGCTGTGTCCTGAGCCCTCTGCCTGTCCAGGCTGGGGCCTTTGTGGCCCTCACTCCAGGGCGTGCTCCAGATTTTTCTGAGTCTGGGTCTTAAAGGAGATGTTCTCCAGCATGGAGCTCTGCCAAGCCCTGCTGTGCTGCCAGCCCAGATCTTGCATACCCCAGCTGTGGCCGGTGACAGCCAAGTCCCCACTGGCCACACTGCCCTGCCCAGGTGCCTCTGTGGTGCACGGGGATGGCAGAGCCGAGCCGTGCCGTGCCATGCTGGTCACAGCCAGCCAGCTCTCCCCCTTGCCCAGCCAGAGCCAGCTCTCAGCACAGCCGGCAGCTCAGCAGTTCGCCTCCGCACTCTGCAATACCGGGAACCGCAACACCGCGCT
Organism: Promerops cafer; assembly: GCA_013398275.1. Classification (NCBI taxonomy): domain Eukaryota; kingdom Metazoa; phylum Chordata; class Aves; order Passeriformes; family Nectariniidae; genus Promerops; species Promerops cafer. The sequence continues at coordinate 565,157 of VZSE01000094.1, forward strand.
CGCTGCAAACAGGATTTTGCATAAAAAATTAAACCCCAGCCAAATGTGAGATGTTCCAGACGGCTCCACGTGCCCAAGGCTGGTTCACAACATCCCAGTACCCTGCACCTCACTGCTCCAGGAACTTAGCTCCCCACACCCTCTCTGCCAATGGCCACTCTCACCTGCCCTGTGCTGTTGTCCCCAGCCTGGTCTCTCCTTCTCTTCATGCCCTGGGGTAGGAAGAAACCGAGCTGAAGGGAGCCCAGTGTCTGCACAGCCTCGCTGGTGGCAAATCAAGACCCCAACATGATATCGTTCTGCTGACCTGCTCTTCTCCCTCAGTAGCCTGGAAAGGAGTTCTTTGATCTCACCCATCTCAGAGCAAAGGACAGTGTGGCAGAGATGCAAAGGGATGTGTCCAAGGCCAAGGAGGACAGAGGAACAGGCAGAGGAGTTGGTTGGGTCCAGCTGTTTAAATTCTTTTTATGACAAGCAATATTAGCTGTACCCCAGCAGTGTTGTGACTGATCAGGATGACCCCACAGTTCCCAAATGTCTCTGAGTCCACCGGCAAATGAGAACCAAAACACCAAGACACAGCACCTCATTTGCCCAGTTCCTGGTTGCTCACAGGGATGGAGCTATTTTGGGGTCATCACATCCCCCTGAGCATGAACTATTCCAGCTGTCCACAATCCCAGCACCCTGAGGTGAGGGGAGGCTGTGGCAGGACAGAAATGAGGTATCTTTCTCAGGATCAGAAGGGCCATTTCTGAAACCTGTCCCAAGGGAAAGGATTTGCCATTTCCCAAGAGAAGTGTCAAATTCTACTGGATCTCAGATGGAACAGCCCTTCAGGAGTGTCAGAGAAGTACCTAAACCTAGAGATGGACAGACAGGGGAGGAAAAATCCAGCAAACTCTGGGGAAAACTGAGCTGGTTTTTCCCTTCCAGAAGACTATCACAAGTCGGGAGCTGGGGTGAGGAAATCTTTACCCCTTCCCAGGCCAGGTAGCACCAGAGCCTGCTAGAGATGATGCTGTGGGAAGAAGGACAAGGGCCAGGCCTCACACAATCACCTATAGTGAGTAAGTTTAGTCCCAGCTTGCATTAGGTCACCCACCACCGAGTCACCTGTGGGACCCAGCTGGGAGTGAGCCCCTCGGAGCAGCAGCACCGGGTTTATATAAATAAATACATTTCTGCTGAAAGGGGAGAAGAAAAAAGAAAACAAGAGGAATAAAGGATGTGCCTCTCCAGCGCCTCCTCCCCTCCCATAAACCTGTGTGCTATGCAAATATATGCAAATGAGACATGGAAGCAGGAATGAAATTGGCTCTCTAAACCAGCGTGGTTTTAGACCGGGGAGCGTTGGAAGCAGCTTCCCAGGAAGTTGAGGCAGAAATAGCTGCACCACGAGAGGGACAAGCAATGATGACTGGAGGGGATGTGTCCCCAAATGCCTTTGGCCATGGGATCAGCTCCCACAGAACCAGCAAAATGAAGCACCAAATCTCCCTCCCAACACCCCATTTCAGCAGCTGGGGTGGGGAGGGGGGTGGAGGGAACTTGCTTTGCTCCTGTTTGTGATTCCACTCATGACTCCTGGGAAGGGATGGCAAAAAGCACTGCAGTGCATGGAAACCCAGGCAGCTCGGTCCAGATCAGGGGATGGCCAACACAGGCAGCCCAGGGTGATGCTCCCCGGGGTGGGCACTTTCTCCAGGGACTGCTTAAGGAGTGACATCTTTCTTACATGAAGAATGGGATCGTACAAATTCCAGCTCGTTTGTTCCAGGCAATTTATCCACCCAAGTATTGCCTTGTTCAGTAACATTTTCTCAAGGGGTTTCTGCAGAGAAACAGGTAAAATCCAGAAAGTCTGAAGGCTTCGGGGTGTAAACAGCATTTGCCTGAGCAATGCTGCTCACGTTGATAGTCAATGCCTGAGTGTTTTTTTGCTGAGAAACAGGAGGGATTTTTGTGTTAAACACTCTCTGCTTAAGAACAGACCTGGCTGCAGCAGAAGCCCCTTTCCTGCCTCCTGACCCAGCACAGGATTTTTACAGAAATAGCCCAGATGCTCTGAGCTCAATGGAAAGTTTAGGATGGACTGCCAACATCCCAGACAGTCCTGGACCACAGCAGTCCTGCTGCAGGGAGCCAGCAATCTCCATCAGCATCACTGGGACATGGTTGAAAAGTTTTCTTCCCAAACCCACCCCAGCCACCGGAGATGGGGGAAGGACAGGGGAGCTGAGACACCATTATTCGTGCACTTTGAGACCAAAGGTTCAACACAGGGGTCTGTTCCATATCTCAAAGTGAGTTCTGGAGAAGTAGGGTACCTGCAAAAGGCACTGGGAAGGATTCAAGGGCTCTCTGGTTTGAGCCCATCCAAGATGGCCATCTCCTACAATTGCCTCTCCAGCGCCTCCACCATCATTTTCAACCCCAGCTTCCCCCCAGGAAAGTCACAGCGCTGCATTCAAGACAGCTCCCACAGCCCTGCATCTTAATTTGCTTTTCATTTTGCTTTATCTGTCTCATTAAAGGCAATCTCCAGCGACTCCAACGCCAGTCTCTGGCATGGCGGGCGCTTGTGTTCCCACTGTTGGGTTGAGCAACTGTCAGCAGTGACAGCCCATGGGTGCCACACTGTCATTTAGTGGCACTGAGAGTGGAGCAGAGGCACCTTCCATCCCCCCACTGCCCTGCACTTGCTGTGGGGAATTGAGGTGTGTTCCTGCACACCAGAACCACCCCCTGGCAGATATTACAGCTTTACCATCACACATTCTCTAGGCAGGGCTCATTACCTGTGTGGCTGGGGACCTTGCATCATGCACCAGCCATTTATGGACATTGTCCATAAACCTGGACCCTTCCTATGCCACAAACCCCGTTGCTTGACTTGACCTGGTCTATGACACAGGGCCAAGCTTGAGCATCTTCCTCGTTGGTGAGGAAATAACAATGCATCTCAGCTCTTCCTTGTGTTTTTCTACCCTTTCATCTGCCCTTTTTACCATATTTCCCTGACATGTCTCGGCACTGGGGCTCCAGAACTGGAGCTGTGGCTGTCAGTGCACACACTCTCTCCAGCCGCAGTGGTGTTACACAAACCCTCAGAGTACACAAAAGCCCCTGAGTATGGGGTTCTGTGACTATTAAAAACACATCTTTAACCTACCTCCCTGAAGAGTTTCCAGGAAAGCATCATGGCATGGCAAGTCCCGGAGATACCTGGCAAAGGGAAAAGAGCTGCTGCTCACCCTCCTCTTCCCAGTCCCTTCCCCAACTCCTGCTTTCACCTAAGGGCTGCATATTTCTCCCCCTGCCCACACTGCAAAACACTGTGAACCTGAAGAATAAAAGGTGCAGACTAGCTGGGATTTCAAATTCTGTGATTAAGGATGGAGGCAATTTCTCCCTCCCTGGGCTGATAGAGCAGGCAGCAGATGAAGACGGTTTTTTAGCGTGCTGCCAGCAGCTGCGATAGGCGCCTGTGCCGTCACCAAGCAGAGAGATTATTCTCTGGATCTCCGGGGCTGTTTATCAGGAACACTCACTGCTGCAGCCGCTAAACCAGCTTAAATACCAAAATTAAAAAATAATTAAAAATAAACCCAAAATCTTTTCTGTAACCTCAGAAGGAGAGGGACTGGGGAAGGGGAAGTAAAAGCACCTGGGAGACAAGTCAGGGTCTTAATAAAATAGCCATAGGCACAGGCAAAACAGGCTCTGTAGCTGGCACAGTGGGGATGGCCAACCCTGGCTGGAGGGATAGAGCAGCAAAACCCACTGGCAGGAGACCCCAGAACCTGCCTGGAGCAGGCAGCTGCCAGCCTCAGCCAGAGGGCACATCACTGGGAAGCCAGGATGAAGCTGTCAGTGCCAATGCCAGCACATTTCCCTGGCCCTGCCTTGAGTTTCACGGGATGGGGAGCAGGCAAGGAGCAGCAGCTTCACACCACAGCCAGGGCAGCCAGCTCCGGTACCCGAGGAAGGGCAGCAGAGTGATGCTCCCTCCCCATGCACAGCTAGGGAGGGAGTGGCACGTGTCAGGGATAATAAATTGCATGAGAGTCTGGATCTGGGAACTGCATGGGAAGGAAAGGCACGAGGTCTGATTTCCTTGGGCATTCAGAGCCTTTGAAGATCAGAAAGCAGCTAAGTGCAAGGCAGACTTTCAAGCTGCCAGTGCGGGTTAGTGGTGGGCCTGGGACTCCCCAGGGAGCAAGAGCTGTAGAATCCCAGCTGCCAGGTCAGATCCTGCCTCCCAGCCACAGGAAGGTAAATGGCAACAGCTCTGTCGACACCACATGAACATTCTCCTCAATGGGCCCTTCACTGGCACGCGGGTGTGAGCTGGGGAGCATCAAGCTGCTTGCTCAGGGCTGGCTGGGTGCTCACTGCTTTTGGATCATCCCAGCACATCCACCTGCTACAATCCCTTTCCTTGACTCCTGTTTAGACAACCCACTGTGCTGGGGATGGTCCCATCCTGGTAGCAGAGGTATGATGCCCAGGAGAGTCATCCTCGGGCAGAGGGGTCCCTGCTCCACTTTGGAGGCAGAGTTGCATCCCCCAAACCTAACATTCCCCTGGAATTCAGGACAAGCCAGACCCTTCATGGAATTTCTGGCAGTCAGGGAGTGTCCCAGCCACTTGCATCAAAGGTTAAGACCACTTTCCAATTAGAGAGGCAGGAGCCATTGCAATAAAGCTCTTCTGAGGGGATATTAATCAGGGCATCTTCCTCTCATGGAAATGCAAATCAGCAGAATGGAAACGGGAGTGATTAGAGCCAGAGAATAACACAGACACATCGATCCCAGCTCCATGAGCAGCAAGGGCCATGAAGGCACAGGAGAGCTTCCCAGGCTCCCACATCAGAACTCAGGTGGAGGAAGGGGGGACCCACGGGCTCCACCTGGGAATATTCAGCATCAGGTTTTCAGGTCATCACTGGTGCCAAGGCCACAGGAATGGCACCAGTCATAATAAACCATTCCCCAGGCTGGCTGCAGGGCTTTGGTCCATCCTCATGCACCCACCCAGGAGTGAGGATGGAGTGGGCACAGGGGCTGGGGACCTGGCAGGAGAAAGGGAGAAGACACCAGTGAGGGCAGCAGCATCAGCTAAAGGATGTAGAAAGGAAAGAGAGGGGATGAAGAAAAAAAAGTGATGCAGAAAGGGGCCAAAGCGTGGGCCAAGGTGGTGGGGTGCACAGAGGACCTCCCAGCCCTTGCCCAGGGATGCTCCACACCGAGTCCGGAGACGGCTCTGCTCCTCACGGCAGGAGGCATTAGATCCAGCTGAGCTGCTTCAACGCAGCGTGCATGTAAATCAGCTGGACAGGCAGAGAGGAGAAAAACAAGGGGATGAGATAAGAGGATAGAGAGAAAAGCAAGGGGAGGAGAAGGAAGGAGAAAAGGGGAGGAAAGAGAGGAGTAGGTGTGGAGAGAAAGAGAAGCAAAGAGAGGGTAAAGGGAGAAAGGGAGAGGGAGGAGGAGGGGTGGGGAAGCAGAGAGCAGCAGGGGGGCAGGGTACTGGGTGGGGTTCTGTTGGTGACTGGTCACACGTTCAGCCAGGGGCAGCCATGGGCAGGGGAGCACAGGATGAAAAGGGTGGGGTGCCACACCACGACCCAGTCTGGGCCAGGGCAACCCTGGACTTGGGTGCCCTGCTCCTGCCTCTTGGCTTCCAAACTCTGCAGCAAGTCTGGGAGCCCGCTGGGGTCTGGGATAAAGAAGAACCACACTCTTATTTTTCAGCCATGAGGGAGGTGCCTACACAAGTGGCCAGTCTGGCATCCTCTAATCCCTCAACTGCAAGCACGATGCCTTCAAATCACCTGTCCTGAAACCTGGTGTACATTTATGATTGAAAAGTTGGTGGGTATCAATCCAGAGGTGACTGCATCTGGGGGATGAAATGACATGGACTTGTCACTCCTTTAAGTCAGGAATGCCTTGCAAAGCACAGTGAGTGATTCCTGATAAATACTACCTGGCCCTGCCTCTTTCAGACAGGGAACTCAAAGGCTAAATATTATTACAAAACCCTCAGGCTTTGGATCAGCAGCCTCTGAGAAGTTCTCACGACTGGGCAGGACACAAGGATCCCCTGACATCAACATGCACTAAGCAACCAAAGCTGATGCAAATACCATCTGCTATAATCATGACATCACCTTTAATTACACAACGGATGAGGATGTCACCACATACGGACTCCTGACATCATCAGCAAAGCTAGAAAAAGATCTGGAGCAGGATGATTAAAAAAAAAATTAGTCCAAAGGAGGAAGATCTCAGCCTGGAAAAGCAGCAGCCAAAGAGGCACACTTGTGGCCTCAAGAGGGTGAACCAAGATTGATTGCTTGCTGCGTCTCCCAATAAAAGAATTAGGAGATATCCAATAACATTAAGAGGCAGCAGGTTCAAAAGAAACAAGAGGAGACGGTTCCCCACACGGTGCATGGTTAAGCAGTGAAGTCCTTGCCACAGCTCTCTGGGGATGATTAAAACTTACGTGTTTACAAAAATCAACTAGACAAATTCATGGGAAATCCATTGAGGGGTATTAAAGATGAAATGCCACTTCAGCCTGGGGAGTCCCTGAGCTGCCACGTGCTCAGGGCTGGGAGATGCTCAAGAGAGTCATAGGTGCCGGTCATTGTGGGGACAGGCAGGGGACAGTCCTTACGCTGCGCTGAAGATGGCAGGTGACATCTCCAACTGACTGTGGACTATGGACTGATGTCCATAGGTTCTGTGTCACACTCCGGGTGATCTTCAGGTCCCTTCAGCTGGGTGTATTTGCAGCCCAGTCTTGGGGCTACTGAACTGCCCCAAGGTACAAAGTCTGTAAGAGCAGGACCACACAGTGCCACTGTTACTGTCACTGGTTTAACTCAACATGGAGCCACCCTTAACCTCACCCATCCAGCACTGGGTTGCACTCACATCCCTTCACTAAGCACCATTTCCCAGGATCCCACTGGGAGCCCGGCTGGACACAGGGGCCATCCCTTGGGAGCCTGGCCACGCATTTCCCTGCGCGCAGCATCCCCTCCACGCACGCCAAGTCCGTGCACGTAGCAATCCCAATTAAACCCAACTGCCTCGCAGAGGGGCCTGGCAGCGCTGCATTTATCAGCCTGCCTGGAAGGGGCTTGTGCAAGCTGTCCCCCCGGCTGACGGATTAGACAGCAGACAATTAGGTTTCAGACACACACACACGCATACACACACGCACGCAAGCAAAGCACACGCAGGCACACAAATCCTTTCTCTCCATCCATCTGCAAGGCCGAGGTGGCCGAGCCCAGCTGCGCGGCCGTCCGGTGCCTCTGAAGCTGCGTGCAGCTGAATAAGAACGAGCCCCCGTGCCTCGGCTTTCAGCGCCCGCTCGCGAAATGAGCGAGAGGTCCCCAAAGAGATGACACAATTGCAATGGAAATTATTAACCCTTGGCGGGCCAGTTTCGCCGCCTCCTCCCTGCTCCTTTCAGCCGCAGCCAGCCTGGCGGCAAACTCCCACTCTTTGGGTTTCAAGGACAAAGCTGGAGCGAGTTAGTGGTCAGCTGACATCGCAGGGGACGAGCAGCCTCCTGTGTTTGTGCTCCGAGGTGAGCTGGGCTCTTTTGGAGTGCAGATTATTTCAGAGGCATCCCTTTGCTGCTGGGAAAATCCCAGCTCCTGGAAGTGGGGGTGGTGTCTCAACACGACCACCACTTCTGCAAACATCCCACCAAAAGCATCCCCTCTTGACCAGGAAGTATCACTGCTATGTGCAGATTCAAGGTGCAGCACAAGCCAGTGGTGTTCCTCAGATTGTTCTTTCCAAGGGCTACTGAGAGCAATAATTCAATGTTTCAAAACTAATTGAAACGTGAAATGGCTAAGATAGAAATGGAACAAGCCCGGCTGGCTTCTACAGGCAAACCCTGCACGTCCTCTCTGGGAGAGAATTTCTGATGGAATCAACAAAACTATGGATAAAGGGAAATCAGTAGATGTAATTTATTAGGATTGTCCTAAAGCCTTTGAAAAAATCCCACATGAGACGCTATTAAGGAAACCAAGCATTACTGGGCAAGATGTAAAATATTGCTGGGGAGCAGGAAGCAGTAAAGTGGCACAAACCAGCACAGGAGGAGATGGTTAATGCCATGCCAGGATGGAGGAAGACGGAGCATGGCCATGCTCTGAGCCCAGCTCCTGCCAGTATCAGGAGCCAGGAACTGACAGCTCCAGGAAGGCAACATTGTGGATGCTCAGGGCACACCAAAACCCTCACAAAGCAGCCCCCAAAGTCCCTCATTCCTCACAGTCTGTCCCAGGCTGTTTGTCCTCCCGTGGGGCAGGGGTATGGGAACATGAGCAGCCTCACCCTCCATTCTCCCTCACACCTACTTGAGGGACAATATGTGGAACACGACACCAAAAAGGATCATGTCAGCCCCTGTCCTCACTCCTCACACTCACAGCTCTTGGTCTCCCCAGGTCCTTTAAGGACACCTTTTAACCATTCATGTGGAGAGGAGAAACTCCCAGGAGAGCAAACTCCCATCCTGTGCTAGGAGTGGGACATGCCAGGAGAGGTAGGATCCTCTGGAAACACCACACTCAGCTGTGCAAAGGGCTTTCTAGAAACAGCACCATATTTATATTTTCCTTGTAGTTACTTTTTGAAGAAAGGGAGATTGAATGAGAAGAGCCCTTTTTGGTCCTTGGTACCCATCTCACCCTGGCAGAGGATGCAGCCATCTCCACACAACTGATGCTGAGGTAGAAATATTACAAAGGTAACTCCACACACTCCTCAAACCAATTCCAGCAATTTTTTAGGTATGTTTTCACAAGATACAGACATAAGCCCTTAGTGTTACAAGATGCATCATCCACTGAAGTTAGAAGCTCTCCAGATGCACTGGGGAATGTCTAGATGTTTGCCAAGGAAGATTGCTGCTCTCCCTGAGCTCTGATCATTGTTGGCAGCATAACAGTGGAGACATGAGGATGGACCTGGCCTCACAGAGCACATCATACAGGAATTGAGGACAGCCTGGAGGCCTGTGATCAGCTGGGTCACAAAACCAGCTCTGCCCCACACGTGAGCTTCTCCATCTCCAGACCCACCAGCTTTTTCACCTGCTCCAGCAGGGCTGGCCCAGAGTCTCATCCCCTCCTTCACAGAAACCAGTTCCTCACTTTCAGCCTTGACTTACTTGTGGGCATTTTCTAGCCATTTGGTCATCAGCCAACGATATCTGTCAATGAAACAGCTCCTCTCCTGCCCTGGTGCTCCACGGCCCCTCCTCTACTAGATTTGCAAAGCTGAGTTTGCAGAGTCTCAGGAGATGGGCCATTCACCACTTCTCCTTGGGGATTTTGCCATCATTTCATGTATCAATCCATAAATCATCCCTCCAGGTTTATCAAGGACCTACATGTTTCCCTCTGCAGCACTAAGCAGGGACCTGAGGACAATTTTCTGACAACTGCACTGCATTTTCCTTTCTGCACTGCATTTTCCTTTCCTCCACTCATCCCATTACCCATAGTTATATCCCTTAGGCCACTCTAAATAATTACTCAGCTGTGTGTTTATGACCTTCAGATATTTGTCCATCTCTGGTTTAAGTGAACTCTTACTCAAGCTATGCTTAATATTTAGACTGCACAGAGAAATGCACATGTTCAAAATACATCCAGGCTGTGGTGGGGAAGTCAACAGAAAGGGTTGATTATGCACCATGTGCCACAGTTTCGAGGCCATTTTTCAGTTCCAGGCAGCTTTCTGCTTCCTCAGTGTGATGTATTCCCACTAAAAACCCAATACCTGGAAACCCCTCCATGCATGCTTCCTGCCCATAGGGAAAAAGGAGTGCAGGGACAGTTTATAGAGGGTGGTTCACACAGGGGTGTGAGATCTCCAGATAAAGCTGTTCACACACCTCCTTTGGGAGGAAGAGCTGGGGTGTCTGCAGAACACCCCTGGGAATTACAGGGAAGGGAGGAACAAACTTTGCAAGAGGAGCCAGCCTCCAAAATAACAGCTGACAAGGCCAGGAGGATCCAACACTTTCCTTTGTGCCAGGAACATCACTGACATCAGGAGGAATTCCTGTTCCCCTCTGGCCTCCCAGGGATGAGAGTCTGGGCGAGGTGAGGGTCAGGGCCACAGCAAGGGATAGCAAAACTGGCCCCAGTAATGGAGATTTACTGCTTGAGCCCTATTGGCTGGGCCATCTGCATCCCAAGCATCAGCACGAGTTATCAGAGACCACAGTGATGTGGTACAGGCACAAAGGCAGGGAGAAGTGAGAGAAACTGCAATGGCTTCTTCCCATGCAGGAAGAAGTGGGAGCTCCAGTAAGGTTTCTGCTGGAGCAGAACCCCAGCAAGGGGAAGGAGAAAGGGAAAGGCACCCTGAGCTCAGGGATAGCAACACAAACACACTGGTGGTGCACAGAGTGCATCTGCACTCACAGCTCTGTGCACAGGTGCTCACACCCAGGCACAGCACTGCAACTGCTTGCAGAGGCAAGAAAAGAGAGAGGTGGAGGGAGGAGGAGGAGGAAGAAGCAGGATGAGTTTTCCTCATCTGCAGCATTGCCAGGCATCCATCTGTCATTGCCAAGCCCCAAACAAAATTAGGAGGAGGGTCTATAAGAGTTTGTGTCCAAAGAGTGCACAGCTGGGTGGTTATGGTGTATCTTCAGCTTTTTGATGCTTTATGAGGTCAAATTTACCTTTATTGCTTTTTGCCGTGGCCCCAGGAGGTGGAAACACCACCTTTATTTTTTTACTGAAAAGTAAGATCACCTCATGGCCACCAGAATCTGTAACCTTAACTTTAAAGTAAGTATTTGTGATAAAGCAAAGAGCCTGAGTTGGTGTCTCCGTTTTGTGCGGCAAATCCCCCAGGGCTTGGCACAACGACACTTTCTTTTCTTCTAACCAGTCTGGGTTTCTGTTCCTTTCCAGTGAGCTTGGGTTCAATGGTTAGACCCAATATATACCACGCAAGAGGCCCCAGTCTGACTCAGAGAGGGGAAATGACTCGCTGTGGTTATGAAGCACCACTTTCCCAGAGAGGAAAACAACCCAGCACATGAAACAAAACCTCTGTCCATCCTTAAAACTGGGCATCACCTGTCAGGAGAAAACAGACGACCCAACTTGACCCATGCACAATCTGAGAAATAAAACTTGGCTTGCATGGGTAGAAGTGTACCTCCACCAAACCTGTGCTAGTCCCTGGGCTCTCCAGGTACCATCCCAGATCCTCCACCAACAACCTGGCCCTAACCCTGGACCCACTTTGGTCCTCTGTGTGTGACTTGGCTGCCTCCAAACCTTCTGCCCCGAAGGGAATAGACCCGACCACATCCAGCCCTACAGAAGAGGATCCTTCACGCTTTCCCCCTTCAGCCCCCCACCCCAGCACTGCAGAGAAAGCACCCCCCAGTCACCCCTTGATGGCTCCTCCGAGAGGGGCGTTTCTGGCTGGAGAAGATCAAACAGTATGAGGGGAGGAAAGCAGAAAGAGAAAGGACGGAGGACAGAAATAGGGCCGGGGACGGAGGAGACTGCCGGGCCAGGCTCCCGCAGGTCTCAGCCCGGCATCGGGCTATTTTCTGCCTTTCCCTTTTCCTTACCGCCGCGTCGCCATGGCAACCCCATCAGCTGAGCGGCTCCGCTCCCGACTCTGCTTCCCGCTCCGTGGGGATTTTTGGGGGCTTTTTCCCACCCCTTCTTCTCATCTTGATTTCCTGCTCGAGCCCCATCCCAGGGAGACTCTCAGCCAGTGGCGACCAGACACTTACAAGGGGTGCTCATAAAGTGTCCCTTGTACTGGCCGGACCCCGCTGTGCAGCGCCCCCAGCCACAGGGAGGGTCGATGGTACCCAGCACCGGCTGGGCACCCACCCAGTGAGGCACAGCACCCGCTTTGGGAGCAGAGCCCTGTGCCAAGGGGATCCCCCACCCCTCTCATTTTCCCTATCCTGCCCTGGGAAACATTTTCCCCCTTAGCATCTCCAGTCCCAGTGCCTCCAAAGAGCTCCCATTGCAAGGAGCGGGTGTTGATGTTTTTGGCAGCCATCCCATAGGAACAGTGCTGCCCTGGGACACGGACATCACCCAGGGAAACCTGGGAAGAAGCCCTGTGCAGGGTGGTGGACTCACTGCTGGGGAAAAGTTAAACACTCCTGCCACCAGGATACGTCAGTCTCCAGAGGTGACTTCCAGCCCTGTTTTCTAGGGCTCAAAATGGCTAAAGGACTCATTGGAAAAAACAGATGAGCCAGAACCTTGGGTAACTCCTCGGGTTTAGAATTAAACAGAGGGAGAGAAATGTAGCAAAGCCAAAATTGGTGACAGAAGATGCACAAACGTCGGAAGAGGAGGGAATAGGAGGAAGGAATAAAAAGGTTTTCCTGCCCTCCATTCAGACAGTGTGTCCAGGTGTGACAGGAGCCCTCAACAAGGAAGAGGGGTTTTCAGAACATCCCCTGATATCAGATACCTTCTTGTAGTTACCAGCACTGCTCCCCTTCTGTCTTTGAAATCCCCAGCCTTAAATACAAAGGAACATCTCTGCCTCCCTGAAAGCCTGAGTCTGAGGAGACCAGATTCATCTCCAAAGCATGCTCTCCTCTTTCTTGCCTAGCATTTGGTCCTGCCGAGCACTGGGCTGGCACATCCCCAGAGCACCATGAGCTCATCCTGCCTGGCCCGCTCCTCTTCAGCACAGAGGACTCCCTTTGGGGTGTTTTGCATTGGTTTTGGTGCCTTCAGAATAGCTGTGGTTGGAAATCAGAGGCTCGGTTAATCTGACCCTGTCATACATATCACATGTGCAGCAGAAACAGCCCTCCAGTGAGCATTACCATGACATTTGGGGAGGGTGGGGTTTTTCCCCCCCTTCTTCTCTTTTTTATAGCAGACATCTGCAGCAGAAGAAGAGAAATAGAGGAGAGAGGAATGAGAAGAAACAGCAATTCTTCTAAAAGCCAAATCCCCATGACTCAAAGCCCCCCCATCACCCCCAAAGCCCAACTTGCTCAGAGTGAGACCAAAACCCCCCTGGAGAGGGGCAGCCCAGTGGGGCTCCAGATAGCTCAGCACAGCCCCCTGGCACCAATATCCCTGCACACATCCCTGCCAGACTCTGGGTTCCTTTAAATGCAGAATCACACTGACTTCACTGAAGGTGCAATTTTGCAGCCACTTGCTGGGGAAGCAGAGTTTCTTTCCATGTGGTTTAAGTCAATTAGGAGCAGGTTGAAGCTGAAGTGAATTAAGGCATTCAGCTCCGAACAGGAGTGTGTGCCTGGAGCAAAAGGGAGGGGAAGGCAGTTCTGCACCACTTTTAGCTAATCCAGTACAACTCAACCAGTATAAATCCAAGGACAAGGCAGCATCCTTCATTCCTCCTCCTCCTCCCTGTTCTCGCTTTCTTTCCCCCCTCCTTGCTTTCCTCATCCTTCCCCCATCCCCTCACTTAAGAATTCTTCTCCTGCTGTTCATCTCTTCCCCACTTTCTCAGCTCCTCCCGGTGCCCACATGCACGAGGGGGCTGGGAAGCAGTTGGAGATCAAACTCCTGGCAGCACCGAAGCATCGGCCGCGCCGAGAGCCCGAGACAGCTCCAGAGCAAGGAGGCAAAGGAGTGGGATGAGGAAAAAGTGGGTGGGTTTGGGGATTAGCAGAGGATGTGCTTGCAGCCTGGGAAGCTCAGGATATCAGGCAGCAGGGAAGAGTCTGATTTATAGCACCATGAGCACCTGGAGTCACCCAGAGCCCCTACACAGACCTGCCTATATCCAGCCCCTTCCAGGACACAGGGCAGGGAGAGCTGGTGTGCCCAAGGGACTGGTCTGATAGCATGGGAACAGCTCAGCTGGCTCAAGGGGAGGAGTGCCCCATGGCAGCCTTTGAGTCTTTGTTGTCATCCACAAGGACATCAGCCAACAGTTTAGAGACCAATTATTTTGGTGTTTGGAATTGTGTAAGGACACCATTAATGCAAGAAGATCCATTGACATGGGTGCCACAAGATGTTTTTAGTGTTTAAAAACTCCTAAAGTACTAACTTCCTCTATCCCCATCCCCACTCCCTCCTCCTTAATCTCCCAGTTTAACATCTGGAAATAAATCCAGTAATGTTTAAATTCCTTTAGACCTCATCTAGCTACTCAGGTGTCACAGCCCCTGGAAGAAGGGAGAAAGGAAGAGATTCCTGGCCATTCCTGGACATTCCTGCAATGACAGAGGACCCTGTGCACACCAGGAAACAGCTCCAGCTGCTGTTAGCAGCTTCCCTCAGCAAGAGGAAGGGCCCAGAGAGGGTGAAGCAGCTCCAAACCTGCGCTGTTGTACCGGGTTTTCAGTGATGTAGAGTATCTGCATCTGTCCCCTGCAGCCATCCGTGGGGTTTCCCCAGGAGGCTGGGGGAGAGAAGGAGAAGTTGACAACCCAACCTGCTCAGGGGCTGTTTTGGAGATGCCAAAGCTCTGTGCAAAGCTCTGTACCTGCCATGCTCTGGCTGCTCCCAAGGACACACACGGCACAAACAAGCTGCACAAAGAAAATGCCACTGGAGCAAAGCCCCACGCACCCTGCTCTGCACCACAGAGCTGCAAAATCCTCATCCCTGGGTGCTCCCTGCAAAAGGGCAAAGGCACCAGATATTTCCAGCAATCCCTGCTGCAGGTCGAGCTGGCAGCACTGTGCAGTTTGTCTCTGTGGTTCACGGTATTGGCTGCTGCCAGCAAGAGAGGGAGGAACTGGGGGGGAGAACAGAGGAATCACAGCAGAGGGACAGTTAATTAGGAAAGCTGCCCGATTTGTGGACTTGCCAGACAAACTTTGGGATGTCCCTCTACACCTTATCAATGCAAATGAAGCAGGCGGACCCAGGGAGATACCCGAGGCTCCCCATTGGATTTGCCCCCAGATAACTAGATGACAAGGCTAGCCCCCAGTGCTCCTGGAACCCTCTGGCCCATCACTGCAGCCTTTCAGTCTTCGCCAGCACCATCTCAGACAAAGACGTGGGAGCTGCTGAATGCTGAACCTGCTGCACTTGCAAACAATGCGACTACAGGAGGAAATGTGGTGTGGGCAGACCTGTGTAAAGGAGCTGAGACCCATCACAAACATCTCTCCCCTCTCTGCTTCCCTCCAGCCCCCTCAGCACCCATGCACACTGAGCTCTTGGGGACACACAGCCCCGGGCCACCTTGGGACCACTGGAGTGCTGCTGTGATCTCCTCAGGCATTAAAAGCCTTAAAAATACCAAATCACTATTACTACCTAAGTACAGATTTTCCTCAACAGTCTCTGGTTAAGCACCCTAAAGAAGCCCTTCCCAAGAAGGAAAAGCAGGATGAATTAACCCTCCCTGCATAGGGCCTGTTCTCTCTTCCAAGAGACATCAGAGTTGGCATGGACATCCCAAGACCTGGGTGCAGGAAGCTCCAGCCAGAGAGATGTGAGGCAGGCATGTGCCTGAGAGAAAGACTGGACATGTGGGACAGGAAGCCAGATCCCATTCCCATTCCATCCACAACTTCCCCCATGACCTTGGACAAATTCCAGGGGCACCAGATTTTCAGATAACTTCTGTTCCCTTTAAGCCAACACTTATGTGGGCAGAGCCTGGCATGGCAGGTCACTGAGAGGGCTAGAAAGCCAAAATCCATTCAGCACTTTGGTTCCTCATCCTTCCAAAGGGCATCACCTATGCTGCCTTTTCTGCCACCCCACTTCCATCTGATTTTTCATATGTACTGGGGTGGCAAAAAGATACTTCAAATTTGTGCAGCTTCCTAGGAGTTAGAAAATGTCCTAGGGATGTGGAGGGAAGGTGTCCAGGAAGAGAAGAAGCAATAAAGAAAACTCTCCTTAAAGAAAACCAACCAAAGTGTTAGGTGCTTTTATGGAGCCAGGTTGAAGGGTGAATTCATGGGTCTTGTTCTCTTGGGGGAGATCAGACACACTGTTTAAGCACAGTAAAAACCTTCTGTGTTGAAGCAAGTCCCTCAAAAGGGACTTTGATTTCTCCCCAATGCTCTGGGGTGCCAAAGGCCCAAAGCAGCCCCAAAAGGGGCAACATTTGTGCTGTTTGGAAAAGGGAAATTGGAAAAAGCAGCAGCAGGCAGAGCACTAGATTTGCCAAACCCCACCATGCTGGACGGGGCTGGCCTTTGCTCTCTGTCCCCAGTAGTTGTGTAGCTGTCACCTAGCACAGCTTTTTGGGGACCCTTTGGGGCAGGGCAGCAGGGGCAAGCCAGTACCTAATCCTGCAGCATCAGCTCTGACCACTCCAGCTCTGACAGCAGCAGCAAGGAGGAATGGAAAAATACAGAAAGGAGCTGAATAGAGCTCCCTTGTAAAGGGGCTCAAACCACGCTTTGGACCCTATTCCCCACCCCTGGTCCCTTGTCCTGACAGCTGCACAGTGTCTCCATAGGGAGAGAGCAGATTCAAGCTCCAAACTTTAAAAAAATAAAAAAATTAAAAAAAAAAAGGAAAAGGAAAAAAAAGGGAGAGAGGGAGCGAGCAAGCGAGAGAGTGTCTGACTACAGCCCTAAGGGCTGTCACAACAGATAAAACCTCAGCCAGGATTCGCAGTTTGAGCTCCTGCACGCTAATGCACAGCAGAGCTAAAAATACCAACGTGTGGAAAAGCAGAGGCTGCTGTTGCTGCCTTCCGAGCTGATCGCAGGCTCCAGCTTCCCGGCCAGCCCAGAGCAGCCAGATGCACGGCCACAGAGGGGGAACTGCAACCCCAGAGATGGGCAGGGGCACCCCGGGAGTCTCCCCCACCACCCGGCTGCAGGGCAGGCTCTGCTCATGCAGTGCCTGGCTGAGCCTCCTCGGTGAAAGATCTGGGTTGGGTTTGTGCTGATGTGAAGTAAAATATCTGGGCCACGCACTTTCTGCTCTGCAGGCAGAGGGATGGCAGTGGAGGGATGGAGCAGCCTTGGGGAGAGCGGCTGACGCCAGAGAGAGGGAAGGATGGAGCCTGTGATGAGGAGGAGGATGCAGCAAGGCTTCAGGAGATGACAAAGAGGTGGGACAGCTCCAGAGCCCCAACTCTGGGGCTGCAAAATAAGCAGCCCAGTGCTAATCCCCGAAGTTGGCCTCGTGTGAGATGGGAATGAGCTCGTGGCTGTGTTGTCACACTATCTCCTGATTTTTGCAGCCATCTTTGCCCTATCTGAGGCCTGGGAATGGAAACATACTTCACCATGCACTTAAATTCAAGCATGCACCTAAAGTCTCTTTCCTTCAATGGAGCTGAAGAACGAGCTCAAGGGTTCACACCGCATTAGCTGCCTTCACCAAGGTCAGTTCTCTGAACTGGGGCTGGCTCAGGGCCCCCACCCAAACCTGGGGAAGGCACCTGGGTGTCCCCAGGCTATACATCTCCTCCTGTAAATGCAAAGCCCACTGCTCGGGGGGACAACCATCCTCCAAAGTGCTGATTAACACCAGGTATGGAGCAGTCTTCACTCTCCCAGCATCAGGTTTGTGTGGTCCCCATCCCATCCAGTGGAGCAGCTGCCTGCCCCAAGGCCCCAGCACTGCTGCCCAGGAAGGGCTTGGTCTAATTTTGGAAACCATCAGGACAGTGGGGACTCAGTCCCCCTCAGCTCAAGGACAGAATTCTTCTCTCATGTTCTGTGCATGCTCTGCTTGGTCCCATGAGTGGGACAGACATGACCATCTCAGGGTCACTTCACCCCAAGACCTGGAGCCCAAACTTGACCTCGGAGCACCAGAAAGAGTCTCCAGAGCCCTGCAGCCCTGGCTAACATAGTCTGCACTGACTTCCTCGTAGGAATCAAATCCTCTCCAAAATCAGGGGGGAGCATTGATCAGCACCCCTGTTCCAGCCCAGTATTGCACCTCCTGCTCTGCTGACACACCTGCAGAGTTCACAGCCCAATTACCCTACACATCACCCAATTCCTTTTCTACTCACAGTCACATTCAGGACACCAGTGCAAAGTCTCTGTGGATCTGTTTCAAGTTGCATTATCAGCACATTTAGCATTTTCATCATGCTTAGGACATGGTCCCCTACAAAAAGGCCAATTTATTTTGAAAGCAAACCCTGCCTTAGGCGCTGCCCTTTTCAGCAGGCAGCACCTTGGGCAGGGCAGAGAGTCCTGCTAAACCCAACAGCACCAACCATGCCCTGTACTGGGGCACACACCCAGAGAAGGAACTGCCCCAGCTTTAATAACCCAAATTTCTCATCACCTGCAGGGGTTATTTTCACCACACCAGTGCAAGCCATGATAGCAAATTGGTTCTTGAATAATAACTATTATTTAAATTAATTAATTGATGTTTCCACAGTGTGTTGAGGAATTAAAAAGAAGGGGAGGTGAAGGAGGGAGCAAATCAACAAGAAAAAAGCGTTACCTAAGGCCAGGGAATGAACGCCATGCAGGAAGAGAAGAGCAGGTTGTTATAGTAATTATAATATCGGTATTTATGGATGAGGCCAAGAGGATCCCCCCAAGCACTGACTGGGTCTGTCTGCAACCAGCCCCACTGGCACAGGATGGGGCAGGAAAACTCCCTTTCTGATCTCAGCACAGCCCATCCAAGCTGAGCATCAGCCACTCCTCTGTAAGTCATTTTGCAGCATGACAAACTCCTAAACCAAAAAAAATCTCGCTTTTCCCCCCCATCCTGCTTCCAAATCAAGTAGACACTTGCCAACCAGCCAGCCCTGCCCCACACTTCTAGTATTTCAAGGGTGCTTCCAGCCCTCTTTTTTTGCTGCACACAAGCACATTCATATTATCTCTACACTAGATATATAATCCTTACACATCACCATCCAGCTATAGCCCAGCGTTGGCAAATATCACAGCACCATCACAAGGTGTTGCACAACCTTTTGACTTCCAGAAAGCCCCTGCTCCCAGAGCCATGAAGTTATAGAAGAAACATTTTAAAAAGGAAAAACGAAACCTCTTCTTTCATTAAACAGGAAAATCTTCAGCCCTCATGGTTAGAGGCAAAAACTTGAAAATATGAGTTCTGAAAATACAGCTCCTAACCACACAGGAAAGGGAAAGTACACAGAAATCAGAATTTTTCACACAAGTTTTATAGCAGATTTCTGATCTGGGGGCAGCAACTGGCATTACAATAATGCTCCTTATTTGCTTACGTTTGAGCATACAAAGAGGAGAGTTCCCAACAGAGCAGCACTGACAACCAGGAGCACTTTTCCAGAGTCAGCTCCAGCAAAAATCCAGATGTCCATGGAGATATCCATGAACCAGACATGATCCCTCTAACAAGGAGCCCCATGGCTCAGGGATGTGAGACATGCAGACCCCCTAACAAAGACTGCAGCCCCTCCCGTGACTCTCAAAAAGCCTCAGTTCCTCATCTCTTTGGCCCAGAAGATCACTGGTACCCACCAATTCTCCTGCTGACCCATCAGGCAGCTTCATCATCAAGCTGTTGGCTGAAAACCCTCCAGAGGCAGCTGCACCAGCTGTAGTCACTTGAGATGGTCTCACAGTTTTAGCGCTTTTGAGGGACCTTTTTGAAAAAACAGAGGTAAAGAGGTGTTGAAACTCCACCTGGAGACACAGAGCTGCCCAGCCCAGGGCCTGACACCAGGTGCTTCATATCCAACATCCTGCCTGAGGTGTGGAAATCCCAGAGCCATTTCAGATGTGGCTACTATCCCTGGGATGAAGAACCAGGCATTGCCACAACTCAGAAACCCCAAATCCTGCCTTGGCCCAAACTCCTAAAGATGCTCCCCTTGAACACTCCTGTCCTGAATTCGTCAGGCCTCTTTGCCAGCTCCGGCCTCTTGAAATTCTGCACACTAATAAAATCCTAACTAATTTACATCCAAGATGGGGAGTGAGTGGCAGCTGTTGCTATAGAAACCCTCTCCCGAGCCCTGGCTCCCGGCTGCTGCTCCAAGATGAGAGACTGGAAGCCAGCTCGGACCCCAGTCCCGATGCCACTGGTACATCCCATGGTGTCCAGCCAGTCCCACACGGGCTGAACCCGGTGCTGCTGCCCCAGGTCCCACTGCAGCAGGAAGGACATGGGGACCACCACAACCACCAGCCAGCCCCCAGTGTCCTGTCATCCCCCAGACTCTGCATTTCCCACCCTCTCTCACTGAAGGGTCTTCTTTGCCTGCCACCCTTCCTGAAAGCCTCTAACCACCAGCTCTTGGAGCCAAGGGCTGCGTGAAAAACCCCGCTCTCACTTGGAGAAAGGAAGATAAAGATGAAAACAAAGCAGAATTGCTCCCTGAGCTGCCAGACTTTGGGAAAATGCTGGAAAACCCAAGCTGAGGATCCCACCAACAGAAGGAAAACTTGTAATGTGTTTAACACTTAATGTAGATCTGTTTTTTCTTAAGTTGGACTGATAATTATTCAGTGTATGACCTCTGGAGGGGTTAATGCTTTGGCTAGATAACAGCACCTTACACAAAACCCTCCCTCAGCTCTGAGCAGGCTGTGCCTCAGGTCTTTGCTTTACAGAAGGAGCTCAGCTTACACCATGAAACATGCACCGATCACCAGGGCTGCACCAACAGCTTTGCTGGGAACAGAAACACCACATCTCCATGGTGAAGCATCCAGGAGTGAGCTTCTTCAGCAGAAAAGCAATCAGAGGACATCGTCTCCCTGAGGAAAGGAAGGAAGCAGCTCCCCTTTCAGAACAGCAACAGAGGATCCAGAGTGACTGTCCCACCTCCTTCACACCAGAGCCAGGCAGTTGCACCATCATGGGTGCTGCACGATGAGCTCTGCTCACAGCCCCTGGATGCAGACCAGGACTGGGGGACAGTCAGTGTGTCTGGCCCGTGGGGCTGGATCCTGCTCTGTCACCCCATGTAGAGCTGCAGAGAATCATTTCCTGAGCTGACCCCAGGGAGGGTCGAGGAGCAGTGAGTGCACACATCATGGACACATGCTGTGGGGTGAACGTGCTTCCTCCCCCATGGATGGGTTCCTCAGGTCTTCCTGGGGGCAGGATCCAGCCCAGAGCACAGATTCTCCTGGGCAAACCCCTTTTTACCCTTGGTTGAGATGTCAAGGATGTATGAAGGTTGCTCAGAGGAGACATCTCCCTTGTCCCCTACGTATGTGCTGCGACACACGGGCACCGTGACTCCAGGATCGGGGCAGTGGAAGGCCCCTGGCCCAGCACCCTGTCCCCAGGGACAGCCGTCCCTGGCATACCTCAGGAGTTATTTATTCCTCCCTCCAGCCCTCAGCTGCCTGCTCTGTCACACAGGGAAAAACTGACTCAGACCTTCCCAAGATAAGGCGACCACATCTGCAGCCCAGCTCCCCAGGAATGCAATCAAAATAGCGACCGGCAGCCCAGGCGGGGGAAGGAGGGGGGGCAGCATTTTTTGCTGTCGACTCCGACCCCCTGATGGACCGTTGCCATGGAAAGCCGGCAGCCAGCAGCCCCAGCTGGGGTCTGCTGAAGGATTTTTCCTGCTTGGCCTGAGGCTAGGGCAAGGGGAAGAGGGGGAGATACCGGGGAAGAGCTTGCATCTGGCTGTGACAGCCCTGCCCTGCTAGCAGGTGTGGAGCTCACTTCCCTCTTGGCTGGAGCATCCCGAGATGGTTTGTGATCCAGCATGGCTCAGACACTGCTGGGCAGTGTTTGAATCCTGGTGCAGGAGCACGGATAATAAACCCAATAAATCCAGCTCAGCATTAATGACAGAGGGACCAGGGAAGGGACAGAGAGATGGTAACCTCAGACAGGGCTGCTGTCCTCTGAGTTGGTGAGGTCACTGGGGCACCCATCCAGCTCCTCTCCCCTTCAGCCTGTTTCCAATCCCTCATTTTTGCATGAAGAATTAGGACAGTAATTTCTCTCCTGCAGAGAGAAACAATACAGGAGCTGAAGCCGACCCCTTGCAGGCTGCCTGAGCAGGCTGGCGTTTGGGGAAGATTTGTACAACTTTCTTACTGTGAAAAAACCCCCACGGTTGGAGGCTGCACGGAGCTGGGCACTGCATGGTGGTTGCTTGCCCTGGTGCATTGAGATGAGGTGGAAAAGGCCACAGCCTGAAGCTGCTTATTTACACCAGAGCCTGGATCAGGCACTGCAAAATCTGCTGCCAGCAGCAAGCACCCAGAGGAGCCGCCACCCCTCCCATTGCCTCGCCGGGAGCTGGCAGGAGGGGACGGACAGCTGCTTCTCCATAATCATCTCTCCACCACTGACAACATGCTGGAGCTCATTTTCAGAAGACACCTTGGGAAGAAGAATGCATTTACAACAGCAGAAGCACCAGGAAGAGCATCTCCTTCCAGAAAGCCAAAGATGCAGCAAAATAAAATGTCGCTTCTTGTTAACCCTCGCCTGTACCTGAGCAAGCAGGACAAAAGTTGCTCATCAAATCCTACCCACATTCACAGTCCTGGAGCTGAGTGGATTGGCTCAGCAAAAAGACAGCGGCTCTTTGGAGACCTTAGTGACTGAAAATCCTCCCTGAAGGAGGGACCATGCCCTGGTTTTAAGCCAGGGCTTGCTTTCCCAGGTACCTGCTGAGATTATGGTCCCAGCAATCACCATTCCTGCACCTCTCAGCTGCCCAGCGCATGTGTGGCATGCATGGCATCCAGGATGGGGGATGAGGTGCAAAAACCACCAGTTAGCAACCCCAGCCCAGCTCTAGTTTTAAAAAGCTCCCCGGCCCAGGAGGGGAAAGGAGAGCTGGAGAGGTGAAGGGAAAAGGAGGGGGAACGCCACCTGCGTATTGATCTGACGATATGAAATGGGTTTTTCTTCTGGTTCCTGAGCTGGAGACAGGAACCTATTGAATGCAAACCTCAGCTCTCCCGCTGCCCTGGTTTCAGCCACTCCAGGCTGCTGTTTAATTAGATGAGCATTAGCAGAAAGGCAGCTGGGCAGCTGGGAGGGGATGGCTTTCTGCACCCCACGGTCACCCACCCGATGTGAGTGTGCTGCTCTCAGAGGCACCACTCAGTTCTACCTGCCTGGGCGTCCTCCCAGCTCCTCCAGCAGCCAGGCTGAGCCAGCCAGGAACCTGCTCCAGACACACCAGGGAGCAGACCTGGCTGATCCTCAAGCCATGGGGACCCCAGCTGCCCCCAAACAATGCAATCATTAACCCTTTCCCCCTAAATTTCCAGCAGTCCCGCACAAAGCCAAGCGATGGGACAGGGTTTCCTCATGCATCAGCTTCAGGTTCAGCTCAGTAATGACCTGGGAGCCAAGGAGGCTGGAGTGTGGAGCTGGCTGTATCCTATCTAGGAGAAATTACAACAAAGTCGTGAAGGATTTGCAGCTATTTTCACACTCCTTTTCCCAGATTAACACATGGATCCACTTTCTGTTCAGCAGTCTGAGAGCGTATTGTTTTGTCTCTGTCACAACCTCACACTCCCACATCCCAGAGCTTTCCAATGCCCCACTGATGGTTATGGGATATCAACAGGAATGGAGGAGCTCACTTTAATTAGCGTGCACTTCTTAATTGGGCTGCAAGCTCCTCAGCAAGTCAGACTGTACTTTATCTTCATTTTACAGACCTGGGAGAAAGGAGACAGCAGGAAGACCAAGGAATATGACCAAGGGTAGTCAGCAAGATGGTCAGCAGAGCAATGGAGAGATGCTATGAGTTCCCCCACCCCAATTATCTGCACTGAAACCAGCAGTGACAGTACCTGGTGACAGCTCACTAAAGCCCTCTGTTTGCAAGGAATAACAGGAAGATCCCATACCCACTTGCATAAATCAGCCTCTCTCCCTTGCTCCCAGGTGGAGAAATGCAGATTCAAGAAAACTGGGTTAGATTCACATTTATATTAGGATGCAACACTCACAGGTTAAGCAAAGTTCCCCCAACTATCTAACTGATGACAAATCCCACCAGTGACAAGACCCTGATCAGATGGGGCTTTATGTCAAGGTTTTACCAGGGACATGGGACAAGCTCTTATTACCTATTGTAAAATAAACCGTGCTACAACACCAGGATGCAGCTGTTTCAGCTGCTTTCAGCAGAAGACTTTATCTGTGGTGCGGATAAACCCAGTTCTGCCTTACCTACAGCCCCTCCACAGCAGTGTCAGCACTCAGCTCACTGCTATCAGCACATCTGCAACGCATCCATGCCGGAGCAGCCTCATGCCTGCTGGTTTGGAGGGAGAAAGCCAAAGCTTTTGCATTGTCCTTCTCCAGTGGAACTCTGGTCTGGCTGGTCAGAACTGGCTGTGGTGGGGGCAGGAGTTTTCAGCTTTGGTTTCTCACCCTGCTTTTCTGTCCTCATCTCTTTCCGTGCATGCTCGTTCCCAGACCAGCATGGAAACACAAGGAGAATTAAATGGCTCTGAGCTTCCAGGCGAAAGTGGCACAACATGGAGCAACAACCCCATGGTTAATACATTTCCCCCTTGCTCTCTTACTGTTCCTCATTACCCTCGAGACAATGATTTCATGCTGCATCTGCCCACTGAGAGATGTTAGATGGAGATGCACAACCCACAACAGGAAGATGCTGTGTCCCAGCTCAAGTCCAGGAAGCTCCAACCAGCCATGTGTTGTTCACCCCTATGTCTGAAACCTAGCTCAGGAAATGCATTGACAAATACCTATGGAAAATAAGGGGAAATTGGGAGTGGGGAGCCTAAGGGTCAGTGGAGAGTGGCAATGCTGAACCTGTGAGTTCCAGGATGTGCTGGAATGTCTGGTGTTGGCTCTGGGATCGGTATCCCTCCATGCTGATGGAAATGCGAGCTCTTTCCGTAGGACAAATCCAAAGGATAAATTTTCCCTGCTGTGTCACAAGACTCAAGGCAACAGCCCCCATGCATGATATGCTTCGACTGCTGAACCCCACCAGTGCACGTACGAGCACTGGGAACCTCTCACAAGAAAAGCAGTGAGCACATCCCACCGAGCAGAGATGGAGCTCCAGCAAGAGCTGCAGGAAGGCTGTGCCAACACCTCCGTGCAAGCAGGCAACAGTCCACAAGCAGAGAGAAGGAAAGCTACAGGCACCGACGTCCCCCTCCAGCTCCCAGCATGACTCACACCGGTTGCCATGAAGAAGTCAACATTTGCATGCAGCCACCCCACGGTGGAATGAGAAGCTCCCTCAGCTATTTGCTGGTTCTCTGGGGGAGGGCAGCAAGAGGTGGGACCTCAGGGGCCAGCGTGGTACCAGATGGCAAACTCTGGCATTTCCACAGACATCTCCAGGCTGCTACCAACGCGGTCCGTATGTGCAGCATACCCGTGCGATGCTCCGTGCAAATGAGATGTTCAAAACAGAGAAGGGAGTCGGGCACCCGGTTCCTATCAGATTTAGTTCTCCTTCAGCTTCTCTAAACTCGCAGCCTCAGAGCTCCCCACCCTCACTAAGCTCTGCACAGAATTAGCTCGACACAGAGCGGTCGATTCCGGCTTGCGAGCAGCGCCCGCTCGCACCCGCTCGCCACACCCTGCTCGGCACAGAGCGAGTGTGAGCGCGCAGACCCGGCCCAGCACCGAGCTCTGGCAGCCACGAAACCCAACACATCCGTAGGCACTTTCTCCCAGCATGGATGCACCCACGGATGTGTTCTCCAGAGCGATGCTCTGGCCCCGCAGTGGGGTGGCTGCTCCTGCAGGCGTGTGAAAAGCCCCAGCTTGGGAGAGAGGGGGTAATTATATGCCAGGGGAGCAGCTGATTCAAACCCTTCCTGACCCCAGGCTGAAGAGTTCTCCTGATCGATCAAGAAGATGCTCTTTCATTTTCCTCAAGCGTTTCACTGATGGATGGAAAAATCAATGCCCCATAGAGGAGTCTGGAGGGGGGTGGAGCAAGGGGAAGAAAGGGAGAGAAAGGGAATGAGGAATGGAAAGGAAGAGAAGGGAGAGGGGAGAGAGGAGGCTGCTGTGGGAAGCAGGGGCTGCTGGAAGGGGTGGTGGGAAGGCAGATGGGCTGGCAGCACCTATGGCTATCACCTGCACCTCAGGTTTGGGATCTCCTCCCCACATGGAGGACCATGGGCAATGCAAGCTTCTCCCAGCTGCACATCATGGAGCCAGGGCACTGCCAAGAGCCTCCATCAGGCTGGTGCCTCTCCATGCCAAGCACTCCTCCTGCAGCATTGATGAAGGGCCCAAATCTGTGCCATGGGGTCCCCCATGCAGCAACATTGCTGGTTTCCATGGAAACACCTCCCAGTTACCCATATGGAGACAGCTCTGATACCCACAGTCAGAAGAAACCCTCAATGTCCACAAGCCTTTTGGATGAAAATTTCCCATTACTTTGTTTTTCCTTAAAATTGCCTGCTGAGATCCCCTAGCTCTGACTCACTATGTGGGTGCAGTTCAAGCACCATCTTTGGGTCCCATCCTGCCCACACAGCTCTGCAGGGTGCCCCAGGCTGGTACAGGATCCCTAGTGCCTCTGTGCCACCAGATCCTGCAATTCCAGCATCTTGCTGGGCAGAGATGCTGCCAAAAAGGACTTTATCCCTTGCAGGGCAAATCTTTGCTAAAGACCAAACTAAGACCCATTTAGCTCCTCAGTTTAGGAGTGCTGTGGTTTTCAGAGAGGTGGTCAAGCCCCTTCATTCATACTTGCCAACACCAGCCACTGGAAAATACACCCATAAATCTCCCCTTAGATCAGGGGAAAGCCAGGCCCACACCACTGGACACAGATGAGGTAGCAGCTTGCCTTAAACAGTTGGGGTTTTCCAGTGTTTTCTTCCCCATATCCTATTAATAATTAACACAGCTGCAATGAGACCAGCTTTTAAGAGGCTTCGCTGCCATGGGCTGTGTTACAGTCCCTCTTTCAGGAGCAAAGGTTTGTCTGTTACCACTGGAAACAAGGAAGGCTCCAGTCTCAGCCAGGGATGCCATCCTCATGGGAACCTGATTCTTTGTCCCCACTGGGCTGAGCTGATCCATCACGCTGCCAGAGCCGATGTGACGGAGCCCTGCCAAGGCAGCCCATCCTCTGCTCCTTCCCAAAATTCCACTCTATGTTAGAGACAACTCACTGGGCCATTTTGAACTCTCCACATTCTTTTCCAGGCTGACCTAGTGCGTGCTCAGGAGGACAAGTTAATATTCTCCCTCAAGATGGGATTTGGAGGTCAGAGGACAGAGTTTGGGGGTCGTGGGTGGTCTCTGCTCACTGATGAAGAACCCCATCCCCTGGCACCTCCAAAACAGGGAGTGAGCAAAGCCAGAGCAGCACATTTTAGGCCACTCTGGGGGGTGCTTTCCAGGATCTCCCTTTTGAAGAGCTCCTTACAGATCACCCAGCTGCCCAGATGACCACGCTGTGACAGGCTGGGGACAAAACTCCAGGCTATCCAGGAAGGAAGGACAAGGTTTCAAGCTGTCCCCAAAACCTAGGATGTGATTCCAGTGATCTCCATGCCTCCGAACACCCTGCTTGGAAGAGAAGAAAAGAGAAAAGAAGGGATGTGATAAAAGCAAACCCCTCGGCCCAACCAGCCCTGTCTCCCAGCAGTCGCCCACCCCCACCCCGGGCTGGGGCCCCACTGGCCCCACACAGAGCGGCCACACCAGCCCGGCTGGTTGGGGGAGGCAGAGCAGGGCCTGCAGCAGCCCTGGCAATAAACAGCTTCCACATGCTCGTGCTGTGCTGAGCCCTCAGCCCCAACATACCAGCACACTTATTCATCCCTGTGCAAGGGGCCAAGGCAGCACCATGGGCTGCAGCCCCTCCTGGGACAGGGTCCTGCGAGCCCCCCATGGTCCCTGGGAGTGTGCCCATCCCATAGCTGTGTCACAGCTCCAGTGGTGCTGCAGAGCCCCCAGGCCAGCAAACACCCAGTGTAAGTGTGGGCTCCAGTGCTGGCAAACCCCCTCGAATGTCATTTTAATTGGATCCCCAGTTTTCCTAATCCCACACTGTCTACATCCCTCCAGGCCATTGTGCCATGCTTCTCCTTCACTGAGGACCAGTTCAAACCAATACCAGCCTCTCCTGCCACAGCAACACCATCCTGACCCTCCCTTGTCCTCTGTCCTCTCAAATTAGGGGTTGGGAATGTGTTTCAGCCCCCAGCTGAAAGCTGGGGCAGAGGGGGATCACTGCTCTGCAGAGCCTGCAGCTATGAGGATGTCTGGGGCACAGCACCCAACAAGATCCCAGTGCTGCTCCATCCTGGTTGGGACTGTCCCATCCCATGGCCTCTGGGGATGATAAACCTCCCTTCAGAGGCAGAGAGCAGGCAGGGCTCCAGCTCACTGGCACCCCGGCGGGTTTACGAGGAGATTTTTAGCAGCACCAGGAACAGTCCCTGGATTAGAGCTACAGGCTTCAAAAGGAGCTGCCGAGCGCGAGAGCTGAGGGCTGGAGTCGCTGCGGCTGAAAAGGGAATGCTGCACATTATAAATAGCTGCTCACTGGCAGCACATCTGTTTCAGACAGTGGCTCGGGAAGGCTGTGCGTGTTCTGGTTTGGCTATTTTGGGGGAAAGAGATTTGAAACTCACTCATTATTATTGTTCACCCAAGAGATGCGAACGATGCCTGTTTCTCCTTTGCCTTTTCAAAGTGGAAAGCAAAACGAGGTGAGTTTCAAAGCACACAGTGGTGTAAGGTTCTCTGGGAACTGCAGCTCTCACTGGGAGACGGTACAAGCACCCCAGTGACACCTGGATCAACAGGTAGTGCCACAAAAGAAGGCTGGCCAGGGGACAAGGAGAGCACAGCTCTTGTCACTGCTCAGCCATAAGCCACCTTTCAGCCTCAGGAAGCTGTAGGGTGGGAGGGAGACAGGGAGCTGCAGGCAGCAATGAGGCCAAGGGCGGGTGTTGAGGCGAGGCTGTGAGTGACACTCCCCAAAATCGTGTGGGCTTACCTGCACCCACCAGATGGGACTGCCTTGTGGCCCTGCTGATGCCACCATGTACCCCCACAGCTCTGGTCAATCTCTGCACCAGAAGAGATGCCAGACCTACTCTAGGATCAACAACGGTGCAGAGGAGCAAGGGCCGGTGTCAGGATGAAGGCCACAGCCCCAAGAATGGTCTGGAACCATCAGGACAGGGGACAAAGGGATGTCCCAAGCCTGGCTGCCCCATCCCTCAGAGAGCTGACATCCCTCAAGAGCCCACACAAGGACCTGTGGGGTACTGCTGAAGCAAGCATGCCCAGGGGCGAGCAGAGGAGGACGAAGAAGCGTCCAAAGTCCAGCGGCGTTGGAGCAGCCCCGTGGTGCCCGGCCCGGCCCAGGCGCTCCCGTACAGCCCAGCAGCGGCTCATTAATCACTCGGCACCACGGCGGGATGGAGGCCCTCGCCTACCGCCGCCAATCCCCGCGCCGTTACCACAGAAACAACCCTCACCCTGCACAGGCTTCAAAGGGTTTTGTGCGTGTGCCTGTGTGTGCTGCTCCGTCTCCCCCCTCCCCTTGTTGTTTTTTGTGTGCATGTACGCAAGAAAGAGTTGGGTTTTTTCCTCTTTCCTGGGAAGCGTTTGGCACCAGGGCTCAGATCATGTGAAAAGCAAGGACAGGATAGACAGACAGACAGACAGATGAAGCAGGAGAACCAGCCATGATAGCCCAAAGGCTGGGGGGTCTTCTGAAAGGAGAAGGAGAAGGCTTGGGGGGCATGGAGGCAGCTGTGGTGCTAACGAGTCAAAAATAAATATTTATATGGGTAGAGTTTTAAAACCCTATTTTGCATTGTTGTAATAAATTATTCATCTGCCTGTTTCTCCCTGCCCGCCTCTCATGGTAGGGAGCTGTGAAAGGGGATGATGCTGCAGGGTGAGTGAAGGGGGTCACGGCTGACCAGGACCATGGACCCCTCCAGCACCCTAGGGAGAGGAGGCAGGGAGGTTTGGGGAGGAAAGCAGGGACAGCACAGTTGTGGCTGGACCCCGACACAATCATGGCAGTGCCAGATGGGGAAGGGTGAGGAGAGGTGGGTGTCGGGAGAAGGCAGCTGAAGGTGCCCAGGGGACTCGGTGACCTCCCAGCCAGCACTGTCAGAAACAACGTGGCTGCTCATGTGCTTATCTTGGATGGACCTCTCTGTGAGTTTTGGGCTCCCTAATTTTTGTTTTGGCAAAGACAGCAGTTTGGCTGATGCCCTGCAGTGTCCTGCTGAAGAGGTGGCTATGGGGAGCTCTGGAAGGAGTCCTGCTTCCCTTAGTCCCCCAAATCCCCGGCTTCCTGCATGTCCTGGTGTCCCACTGAGGGTGGGCACACACCTGCTGGCAGTGGCACAGCTCTCATCCCTCCTGCCCACACTCTAACAGTCAGCCCAGGAGCTGAGCCAAAGGGAGCCCCACACCACCAGCTGAGACAGTGCTCCAGGAGCCATCAGTACCTCCCCATCCCCACCCGTGCACTGACACGTGCCAAACACATCCCTCTGCAAAGCTGGCAGCAGCTTCCCATCGAGGGCCTTGAGCAGCACCTCTGAGCCTGCGCCCTTGGCCCTTCTGGGTGTACCAAATTGTTCGTTTTGATCACTTCTGCACATCCCAGTGCTCTGAGGGCAGCTGCCATTGCCTCCAGCAGTGTATGGGGTTTGAAAGAGCCACCAAGCACCAAGGAAAGGTTTGGGGAGGAGAGCCTTGCCCTGACTATTTCCAGGCTCGCTGCAATTGCATTTGCCAGAACTGCTGCAACAGAGACAAAAAGCAAGGATAGAGAAAGGCATGAGCCTGGTTGAGCCAGCCACAAAAAGCCCCTTGCCTAGCTGGAGGCTTCCAGCACATGGAAGGGGAGGTAAGAGGGCTGAAGAGGATGAAAAATGATCTTCTGGATCACCCCACTATCCCTTGACTCCCAGCCTCTCCTGACTGCTCATATCACCTGCCCCACCAGTGACTCCCCAGTAGCCTCCTTTGGTGCTACACCCCCAGGATATCTGAACATGAAACCTAAATCTCTCTTGTACTATAGTTTAAGCCCATAATTTCTTGTCCTACACACCGTAGGACATGGAGAATCGTTTATTCCTATCCTGTTTGCAGCAGCCACTGACACATTTTTGAAGGCTGTTATCACATTTCACCTTCAGTCTTAGACCTTTTCATGAAAGATGGAAGAGAAACACAGGTTTGTGACGGGGAGGGAGAAAGGACAGAATAATAAAGAGGTTTTTCTGGATCACACATAGAAACCAGGAAAGGCAGGGAGCCAAGGAATGAGCAAGGAGAAGCCTGTAACACTCTGAAGGATCTTCAGTGCCACCAGCCAAGCCTAGAACAAAAAAGGAGATGCTGGAGACAGCAGAGAGTAAACATGAGGACACACCTGGACAAAATGGGCCTGGACTCATGCAGGGTGATGTGGCAGTGCCCGAAAGAGGTGTTAGGACTTGGCTGCAAGCAGGAGAGGGGCCAGCTCGACTTACTTATGATGGTACCAGTATGAATGGGAGGTAATGTGCCAGCTTGGCCCTAAGATGCAAGGAGGACAAGGGACATGAACAACAGACACACAACAGTGTGTTCCAATATGCTTATCCTGCCTTTGCACGGCTGCATGTGTCAAAAGTACTTACGAGAAGGAGATAATCTAATTTGATAAGGGAGAGGGTAGAGGAATGACACTGTGGGCACAGATATCAGGAGTAGAAAACAAAGGAGAGACTTCTGCAGGCATCTGCTACAGACCCCCAGGACTGGAGGAGAGAAAGAAAGAACAAAAAGATTCCTGAACCAACTATCAAAGAGCTCACAAACACAGGATATTTGTACTCAGGGGGCACTTTAACCACCCAGACATCTGTTGGGCGACACACACATCAAAACATAGTCAGAATGCTTCCTTCGTTATGTAGAGGACAATTTACAGATGAAGGAAGTAGAAAGGCTCCAAGAATCTACTCACCAATAAAAAGGCACTGTTCAAAAAGCAACAGTAATAGGGGAAGTTTGGAGCCTGTGATCACAAGCACAAACTCACCAGAGTGAGGACCCAGTGGCACGAGACACTTCACAGCAAC
Source organism: Promerops cafer (assembly GCA_013398275.1). Lineage (NCBI taxonomy): Eukaryota > Metazoa > Chordata > Aves > Passeriformes > Nectariniidae > Promerops > Promerops cafer. The sequence goes on from VZSE01000094.1 coordinate 597,167, forward strand.
CACGCTGGAAGAGGAACTGAGGGACAGGCAGGAGCAGCGGGCAGGAGCTGCGCTTGTGCCCTACAAGAGCATGGCTGTTAATAAGGGACAGGATATACTTCCCAAATGTGATGGAAAGAAAAGAAGCAGGAAGAGCAGCCCTTTGCATCAGAGACAACCCTGAATGTGGCTGTGGACCCAGTGAGCAGGGGAGGCTGCGATCCCACCTGGGCTGGCAGCTACACGTGTCTCAACGTTGCCAAAGGCAGGCTTTTCCCAGATTCTCGGGGACGTAAAGGCAGGAGCAGGCAGCTTGTGCAGCTCATCTCTAAACAGCAAGAATTCCTATGCCTGTGGCATGAAGAAAACCCACCCTGCGCACCACCACAGGAGCTAAGCACCTCCAAACACCAGGATGCCTCTTAAACATTGCCCCTTGGTCCCTCTAACTCTGTGCCAAAAACAAAGACAAGATCTGAGTTCCACGAGTCAAAGCTCCAGCACAAGGTCAGTGCGCTGCTGTGGTTCCCCCACAGAGGGACTTTTCCGTGCTACTACATGGAAAGGAGTTTCACAACATCGAGCACAAGAGACACAGGACACTCTTACACAACTTGGAGATGCAAAAGTCAACAGCTCTGACAAGTCCTATGGCAGCAGAGGGGGTTTCCCAGCATGCAAGGCCCTTTGGCTTCTAGAAACAAAAGTGACTTTGTCTATGAACTCCTGGAAGAGGTTGAAAAAGTTCTGGCTTCAACCTAATTATCCATGCTCCATGGAGAGAGCCAGGCTTGTGGAGGGCACAGGCAGCAGGAGACTGCCCATGGCTACCCCTGCCCTGGGGTACGTGGCCCCCAGCTCTGGGCAGCCTTCCTGCTCCACACCCCCACCCAGACATGGCAGCTTGGTAAGGCTTTGGCACTCCATAATGGGCTTTGAAACTAACCAGGTTTTAAAGGTGCTTTGTGTTTAAAGATTAAAACAGTGGACGACTTGAAGAGCCTAAAATACACCTGAAAATCTGGCTCTTTGACCATATTTAAAGTTTCACTGCAGGAGGTGGGAAGCAGCATGAGCCTCCATTTCCCCTCCAGAGTCATCTGGGAAATGAAGTGATGTGTCATCCCCTGCTTCCCACACCAAGAGCAAGGACCTCCTCAGCCTTCACAGTTACCTCCAAGCAGATGCAAAACTGGAGATCTGCAACTTCAAATGGCCTAATTTAAAAAAGCTATTATCATTTGGGACAGGAAAAGCTCCCCACTTCTGTCCATGTTTCTAAAGTTGCTTCCCACATTTCGGCCTTAGCTGGAGTGCAGTTTCCTGTTTCACTTATAAAAACGTAGCTCCTGGTATACAAGTGTCCAGGGTTAACAGGTGCTGGTTTTGAAGTGCTTTGGAAAAATACAGCTATTAAAATAGGAAGGAAAACAAAGTAGAAGCAGCCATACACTACCGCCCTTGCAGGGAACTACCCTGGACATCTTGCTCCTTATTTATTAAAATAAAAAAAAAAAAACAAAACCAACCCAGCATTGCTTTCCAGGCCTGAAACACTGATTCAGTTATGACATGTGTCTATTTATCAGGAGAAAAGCTGAATATTTCCACTATCACAAGATTATTGCCAGTGCTTAGATTTTTTCCCCTAACTTCCAGCTAAAATCCTTTGAAAATAGAATGGCATACGAAATACGCTCCCTGACTCTCAGAGTTGGAGCCCGCCCCTCCTTTCTCCTAATAAACAATTTTGCATATATTTAAACCTCCTTTCTCTGGTTTCCCAACTCCTCCACCCTCCCCAGCAAAGAAATTACAAAAATCCGTCATTTCTCTCTTTTCCCCTTGCACCTCCATCTATCAGCGTTTCAAAGGCAGTCTCCTCGAATGCCGAGCAGAGCAGGAGATGGGCAGCAGTAATGGGAATGTGCTCCTGACTGTGCAAACCCACACAGAGAGTGAGGACAGGAGAGACTGCATTTGCATACATATTAAACGAGAGCAGTAAAAAATGCAGACGTGCAAACCATTTGGACATGGCTCGGCTCGGCGATGCGCCCTGCAAGGGAATCAATCTTCTGCGTTCTTAAAGGGAAAAACCTGTTATGGAGAGAAAAGCAAAGCTGAGAGACATCCGCCCGCAAACACTTGTCAAGGTTTCGGGACAATCTGACCTTCACAGCCATGCAAAGGCTGTTGTGAGGGAGAGATCCCAGAGATGTCCAGCTGCTGCCCCTGCCATGGTTCCAGCCAGGCAGACTGGTGCCTTTGGTCCTCTTCCCATCATCACCAATGGGAGGAGAGCTGGTGAGACCCCCAACACCAGCCATGCTTGAGCTGAAGCAAGATACTCTGACAGTAATCAAGCTCGCAGGTGAGAGCAGCACAGAAACATCCCTGAAACAGCCTGAGCTGGGCTCCATGGAAGAAATAAGTGGTGCCTGGATGTGGTGAAGAAGTCCAACCTCTGCATCCCAGTACGTTCCCTAACTGAACAGTGAGTGCTGAGTGCACATCCCTCTTTAGCTCTGGGTGATCCCAGTTATGTGGAGCTCCAGAAAGCAAGGCCAAGCTCCAGGCCAAGGCCAACCTGGAGGGAATGACTCCCCAAAATGGCTCTGGTCCAAAGTTTTTGAGTATTTCTTTGCTGGCTCCATGGATCTTCACACGCACCCTTACCACCACTGCTTGACTGACCCACAGGAGTTGCAAGAATAGCACTGCACACACGAGCTTCTCCCATGGTCAGGTTCTACCTTGCCCTCAAATGACCCAACCCAACCTCACCTTCACTTGTCCCAATGCCCTCATTTAAGGATGTTCCCAAGATAGGATGTTACAACCAAGACAACAAGTAAGTACAGTGGAGCTTATGTAGTAGATCATTCCAAAGTGTCTGCAAGGATACGGATCTAACGAGGCAAATCACGCAGGCAAACCTACTGATTTCAAAGTCTGCAGGTTCAGATGCATAAAAAGTGCAAAATCAGTAACTTTTATATTGCCACTCAAGGAACCACAAAGATAAAAGCAATATTCTGGGAGTGAAGATGCCATGAATATTTCTCATCTGCACTTATAAGGGATATTTGGGACCAACGGCTTGATTCTGCGTTAGCCTTGTTCAAATGAGATAATTTACATTCCCTGCCGGCTGAAAACAGGCTGTCAAGGTATTTACTTGTGTCAGGCTTCACTTCCCAGCCACAGCGCTAAAACCCACTCGGTGCACATGGAGAGTGGAGGTCCAGGACCAGGAATGGCAAGGAGGGGTCCAGTGTGGACACCCTGGCATGGTCCAAGCTCACAAAGTGTAAGTGCTCTGCAGGGAGGCATGCTACGGTGTATCTGCAGCTGCTGCTTTGCATCACATTATCTCAGCTTCTCACTGCAAGGGTCCCCTCTGGAAAACCAGGAGCTTGCAAAGTTCAGCTGTCCATCCCTGAAGATCCCAAGGCTGCAGACAGACAACTGGTCATACCTGCCCACCGAGCCTCACTGTCCTGCAGGGCTTGGCCCCTCTGCTCCTGTGGGAAATGCTGTCTGGAGCTTGCCTTCTCCTCCCTCGTCCAGCTATCCCCTGCTATGGCCAGATCTAATCTAACCACCTGCTTCTTCGTGGCTGACTCACCCTCATCTGCCTTTGCACCTACAGCCCAAAGGACACACAGGAGAACCTGCTGCCAGATCTTCCCCATTAATCTCCAGAAACATCCCTTTTGCCAGGTCCAGCGAGCCCAGGATAGCAAAGCAGCGCTCAGCTGTCTGCTGCTTCCTACCAGCCTCCAGCTCCTCTAAACCAGGCAGTTTTGGGGTGGGAGGACAAAAAAACAGGCTTCCCAGTAGCCTTTCCAGTGTGGACTCTGGCATCTCGTAAGGGTTGAGTTCCCATGCAGCTATCGAGTGCTCTCTTTACCCACCCACCCATTTTCACAAGGCTTGTGGGAGCCACACAAGAGCTCTTTCCTTCAGCCAAATGTAATTGGAACTCGTCGCTGGGTAAAAAACAGGGGGAGGCGGGAACAAACGGAGAGAGAGAAAAGGAGAGACACGTATGCACACATGCACAGGCTGGAGGCAGAGGCCCTATTCCCTTAAAGAAAGGGGAAAAAAAGAAAAGAAAAAACCGACAAAGTAAGACTACAGTGGCAACGTGCACCAGCTGAGCTGTTGACTTGCTTGTGTGCTGCACAGTCCCACCCCTCCGCCTCAGCTGCTGGGGATTTACAGGCACAAACAATCTGGGAAGGATTGGTTCATCTGTACACGGGGGTTTCTACAGCTCCCTGCACAACACCAGCTCCCCTCCCAACAGCAAGTCACAATTTGGAAACATTTTGGGCTGTTAACTACATTCAGATTGATTTTTTTTTTTTTTTTTTTNTTTTTTTTTTTGCAATAGCAATGCCCCTGTGAAAGGGCAGTGGGTGAGAATCTCACAGAGGGAACTCGGGGATTTCCACGCAGAAACTGTCCCCCTGCCTTGCCAGAGAAACATAAAGGCAAAAGAAAGTGGCGTTTGACAAAACAACAGAAAAACAACTTATTGAACAGCTGTCACTGGATAAGTATAAATATATTAGTGATTGTGTCAATATTAAGCTGATATCAAAGGTGATTAATTTGATAATTGCCTGTGCAGAGAAAGAAAAAAAACACAATCAAGTATATTGCCACTGGCATCTGAAACACATCCCTTGGTTAAATCAATTTCCTTTTTAACTTAATTTGAGTTAATAAGAAAGTTATGGTGTAACCATAACCCAAAATCACACTCCCCCTTTTATTCCTTTTTTGACTGATCTTATTTTGGCATTGGCCTGAGAGCCTGGAGGAACCAAGGGCTTTATTTGCCAGTTTGGAAAAGTTTAAGAGATAGTAGTGAAATGAAAATTGTTTTGCTGAAAGACTTGTCCACAAGTCTCCCCAGTGACACTGAGTGCCACCTCCCACGTGTGCCAGGTCCTCCCGCAGGACATGCATCCCAGCAGCAGTCAACGATGTCAAACTCACCCCGCAAATGGCCCCAAATGACATTTTTAGAGAGGCTCTGTTATCTGAGACTACAAAATTAGCACCATATAACAGCTTTGGTCTGCAGGACTGTTCCTGCCAATGTCAATGGCGGTGCTGTAGAAGATCAAAGGCAAAGCACAGTCCTTCAGCAACAGCAAACGTTTCAGCTGGTGGGAGAACATGGGGGGAGCACGGCAAAGCCAGCAGCAATCCCTTCCCTGGGCAGAAGCAGCCCCAGTGAACCCCAGAAAGCACCAGAGCAAAAAATCATTCCTGCCATTTGCTTAAATAAGGCAACTCATGCACAATTCTTCAGGAATATTCAAGAGATTTATCTAGAAAATCAGCACTAAAAGCATTGACCTTCTGCCAAAGAGTTAACAGCCCTGAGAGCGAAGCGGAGGCCTCGCTCTTGCTGCGAGATTTCTCCCAGTGACACCACGTTCCCACTTGGAGACAAGTTTCTTTGTTTGCTTTTCCCCAGTTATATAAGGGACATAAATTTTTCTTGCAGAGAGAACTCCAGGCAATCTGCATCTCCCTCAAACTCTGCATCTCCCTCCAAGGCTTCTCACTATGTTTCGGCTTGAATACTACTGCTGTTGCTGCAGTTTTCCAGCTCCTGCCTCTGTCTGCACTAAACCCTCTCCCCTGCCCCAGGAAGCAAGAGCCTGCTCGAAATTCAGCTCCCCATCAGGTGTAATCCCATAGCACCAGCCCAAGCACTTTGCCACCCTCCCATTCGCTGCCTGTGGCATCGTGAAGGTGAAGACATGAGCACAGACAAGCTACAAAACCTTGGGCCAGCGCAAAGACGTGTCCAGGGACTCTCCCCTGTGCAAGAACGTCTCAGAGGAGCCCAGGCTGCTGCCTTGCAGCTCGACTCTTTTCCAACTGGAATCCTCCAGCCCCTGGCTTTGTTCTCCCAGCAGGTCCCTGATCCCCAGCCCCATCACTCAGCACGGAAGGAGCGAGCCAGGGGAGGCTGTGCCGGGAATTTCGCAGCGCTGGGGCGAGGGCTGGGTGCTCTTGGCCGGCCAGCACCGCATTGCACACATACCAGCAAACCTCAGCCCGGCAGCCCCGGAAGGGCAACAGGCAGCCAGCAGCAGCTCCCAGGCCAGCAAGGAAGTCTTAACTCCTTCCCTGCTGTGGCCAAGTGGCTTCTCAAGAGTCCAGAGGCAGTGGGAGAGAGGAATCCACCCTAAGACCAAGCATCTAAATGCAGCACCACTCCCTCCCTAAAATAACCAAGCAAAACCCTAAAAAATCCCTGGGAATGCAGCCCTCCTCTTCCCCTTCCCATGGCCTGATGGAGAGGCAGGGGACCATCCTCAGCCCTGGCCAAAAGCCATCAGAGCTCCCAGCAGCCAGCACAGCCCCAGGCACCACACAGCCGGATGTCCCCTGCCATTCACAGCCCCATGTCCTGGATGATGGTCTCAGCAGGGTCCTCTGGGGGACCCGGGGACAGCCACAGCCTGGCAAGCTTATTGTGCATCCCAGAGAAGGGAAATGTGGAGTCCTTCCATTCACACCATTTAAAATCATGGTGCTGAGGAGAGTTTCTCATCAACACCATCAGAGGAGGAATCTCTCGGGGTGAGGTTTAGCTCCGAGGTCTGTCAGTGTGAATTCCCCGTGACTCAGAGGCAGGATTTGGCACATGGGTGCTCGCACCCATCAAGAGCCAGCGACAACCTTGAGTGCCCAGAGGAAGCCCAGCAGTCGTGCCCCTCCCCAGCCCCTTTCTCAGCCTGGTTCCTCTTGATCTCCTGATCTCTTGATCCCCCAGAGAGATCTGGGCTCTGCTCTCCCACACAAGTCGGTCCCTGAGAGCCAGGGCAGGAGAAGGTGGCACAGCACCTCCAGAGCTGGTACCAGCACATCTCACCTCTGAGCAAACAGCGACCAGGTGTTACATCAACCCATGTGAATGGACTAAAAAATGCCTGTGTCACCCCACTCGGAAATCAGCTTGGTCTGAGCAGTCTCCAGACAGCTGCAACAGCTTAAAAGTCCCATTTATGGATCCAACACAACAGCAAACACTTTTCCTTTTTTTTTTTTTGGGACTAAGTGGAAAAACCAGACAAAGCCCTTCCCAGCACAGGTAGGATCACTGAAACCCAGGGCTGAGCCCGTGGCTTTGGCAGGCAGAGAGAACAGAGGTTCAGGGGCAGGGGGTGTCAGCCAGCCCCAGTCCAGGCTGCCTTCCCAGTGGAGATCGGATCTCCAACACTGATACTCAGCCCTGCTCGGCTCCCTCCAGCACCAGTCCCATCAGATCAGGCCCAACAGGATTAACCACATATCACAGAGCCAACAAAAGGCAGATTTACCTTTTAAAAAGAAACACACACACACACACACACACATACACACACCCCGAAGTCCATGTTAAAGGAATTGCCTTGGTTCAAAAGCTGCTTCCAAATTTAGGTTTGCTAAAATTAAGATTTCATATTTTTGATAAAATAGAATTAGACTCTTCATGATAGATTAATAATCAAAGGCCCACAGAAATGTTTCCATAAACGAAGTTTTCTAATTCCAAAGGAAACCATTTGTTTAAAAGAAGCAAGTGTTCCCCTGCAGAGCTGGAACTTCAGTAATTGCAGCATGATGATAGAAAATGGGGCTGGATAGCAAAAATAACTTAAAACTATTCTAAACAACCATGACGCTGAGTCATCTGTTTCAAAGTCCAAATGGAGCTATCCCAGTGACAGGGCCCACAGAAAATGCTAAGGTGCATAGTTAAAAGGGGAGGGGAGAAACAAAAACAAACAGTAAAAATAGTACAAATTCCTTCAGATACTACTTGTGACAAAAGATGAAAGCTGGGATTTTCACCCTCTTTCCAGCATCCCAACTGCACTGAAGCTCAGGGTTTCAGCACACCAGGCATCCCTAACACAACAGTACCATGGATGTACAATCAACACCAAATACTGGAGCTTAGTGTTCCTTTAAACCAAGTTAAGGAAAAATAAAAGCACTGTCTCCTCAGCTGGTATCAGCCAGTCTAACCCCACGAAGAACAGGGGAAGGAAAGACCAAACCCTGATCTCTCAATCCTTTGTACTCCAGCCTCACTTGTATACACTGCTATCACATTACACAGTGTGTAAGTCGCTGTATGAATGGCAAGGTGCCACCAGCATAAATACATTCATATCTGGAAAAAGGATCAGTCTGTATGTCAGGATCTTCATTAAAAACGAGTTTGTGAGCACTTCCCCTCATTCTTTTTATTCGTTTCCACAAAAACAAAAGCGTATCGTTGCGTCAAAGCTGCAAGGACGCCCAACACGAGACTGGACTGAGCACTTGGTGCTTCAGACCAAGTCAGCTGTGCTTCCACAGCACTCCAGCCTTCCCAGGCTCATCAGGGTGTGGGTTTACAGCACTAGTATTTGATCCTGGTAACTAGCTTGATCTAATGATGGGTACCTCTAATGATGGGTAGAGCATGTACTCACTCCAAGAGAGCTTGGCAGACCTGGTCTTATCCAACACACCAAGTCCTTTATGCCCTGCTACCAAGGCTAATTTAAAGCTAGTTTCAGGTAGATATGGGCACACCAGACCACAGGGCTTGCCCACACCAAGTTTACAATGTGGCATTCAACTGGAATTCACCTCAAACCAGCGGGCTGTGGAAGGTGGTGTTTCTGGAGCTGTATCATGAGCAGTGCATCCCTCTGTGTGTGAGCAGCCACAGGCAGAGCAGAGCAGGAGCCTCCTGCACTGTCCCCCCATGCCCCGGGGCACTGTCTTGTGGCTGGGGCTCCAAGGACAATTCAATCCCCTCAGGATTTCACAAACAATCGACAAAAGCAAGAACCCAGGAAGGAGGTGACAAAATGATGGTAAAGCCTGTGGGAACAAGCAGCCTGTTACGACAGAGGGACAAGTGACAGGGACAAACCTTTCCCCACACACGCTCAACAAAGGCCTGCTGGAAAGCTGGTGGTCATCCCCACTGTCAGCATCTCCCTCTCCAACAACTGTTTCAGACTTCCCTTCTCCTCCTGCAAAAGATCCAACTGCCTTAAATTCTGCCTTGCGCTGCTGTAACAAGGGAGGGCTCTTGCTTGCTGCTTACTGATGAGGAACCAACATCCAAAAAAAAAAAAAAAGGAGCATGGATCGAAGGCAGTCAGAGAGAGGGAGAAGGGAGAGGCCATAGCTTTTATCAGGCCAGCTGACAGAGCTGGAAAAACAACAGCCTGAATTTTGGGCACAACTGGCTTTCTTAAGGTCTGTCTATGTTGCAGGCAGGACAAGCCTGCAGTTAAAACAGGGTGTTCCAGTTTTCTTTCCTAGGCTGCACCCTGAGTTAAAAACACCACCGGCTGAAGGGCTGGTAAAAAGCAATGAGTTCAAACAGAAAGGCATCCAGGAGGGGGATTTCCAAAAAGGTGGGGAAGAAACCATCAAAGCAAGATTTCCAAAGAGGTTGGCATTCTTTGGGAAGGGAAAGTTTTCCAAGATTTTACTCCAGGACCACTTCAAGACAATGATGTCCGCTATGTGTGAAGCTGCCTCAGTCTCCATTCCTCAAACAGGGATCCAGGGAGGCAGGAGACAGATGGATTACAGAACTAAGCACAATGGGAGATCTGATCCTCATGTCCCCTTTACACCACACTCTCATTGTGAAGAAGTCATAAAGCAAATCACCCCCTGAGCTAATGTATGACTATTTTAACTCTTATCTTTTGTCAGCAAGAAAGGGACTCAACACATAGAGAGCCAAACTTTGCACCTTGATCACCACAATTTGATCCTCCACCTCGCAACAGCCAGGCAGAAAGACTGTGGGCTTCATCCCAGGTCATTGCTGGAGCATGGTAGTACCTTCCACATCTGATGTTACAGCATCCTCCAGGCTTTGTGCAGTCTCCAGCAGCGATGCCTTTGGGGGCCAGATACCTGCTGGGTCTAGTGCCTGGCTGGGAGATGAAGATCCCTTTGTTTGATGAAAGAACAAAAGAGGATGAGTTGTTCCCTAATGATAAGCACAGTGTAGATTTGCCCAGACTCTGCTCCCTCTCATGCCTAAAGTTCATCCGAGGATGTCTCCAATTCTCAGGTCTCGCAGTCTCCAAGGTGCTTGTCCTCTGGCTGCCCCAAAAAATGAGGCAGCACTTATCTGTCTTTTGCAGATGGGTCACTAGAGGCAGAGAGACAAAGCTCCAGTTTCCCTCTACATAAACTCCTCAAAGCACCAGGTTTGAGGATTTCATGGTCTTCGGGTGAACCTGGGTCTAGTGTCACACAGAGCAAAGAACCAACTTCAAAATCCCAGAATGTGTGTCAGAAGCCCTGACCACTGTCCATCTTTGCCACATCCTGGTCAGCTGCAATTGCTCTCCTAGGTTTCATCCCAGCCTTCATGCTCTGGACTGCCTCAGAGGAGCCTGTGTGCTGCTGACAGAACAAAATTCAGCCTTTGATGCCATTGGCACTTCCTCCATTAGTTGCTTTGAAGATTAGGGCCAGAGCCTTAAATTGGATTCCGAAGCTGATGGGGAGCCAATGGAGCAGCTTGAGCTCCCTGTGGCCCAGCCCTTTGGGGAGGTGAGTGGTCATGCTCTGCACCACCTGGTCCCACCACACTGTTTCTACTTTCAGCTTCTGCTGCGCTGCACGGAAGCAGTGCCAGCTTGAGCCAAGCCATGGCTCCAATACAGCAGACAAGATTGTCCCCATGCTGGAGGGAAGAAGGCAGTAATTTTGGAAACAAGCATTGCCTGGCCAACATGGCTAGCAAACAGGCTGGAAAAATTGGGATTCTCCAAACCACACCCACAGTTCAAGTCAGCATAGTGAAAACAGAAAGTAAAATGTCACTGCAGACTTCAAAGCCTCATGTTTTCCAGCCCCCTTGCCCACCATCCTCAGCTGAACTAAGCTGGTCATACCTGCATCCTGCAGCAGCAGCAGCTCTAGTGGTTGTGCCAGTTGGGAATGAGAAACGTGCCCATGGCATCTCCATCTCCCCTCCTGGTGGGGAGTCCTTCTCTTCCCATCACACAGTGCTGCCTGACCAGTGGATGATGGGCAACAGCAAGAAGCGGAAGCAAGCAACATGTAAGCCAAGAGCATCAGGAACATCAACAGGAGCCTAGAGTGGGAGCACACAGTTTTGTTTTGGAATGATTCTGTTCCTCGGTGTGTTTTTCACTGGAGCAGTTCCTATGCACAAAGGAACCATCTTTGCTGTAATCTGTTCAATTTCAGCACTAAATATTGCCTGCAGAGTTCTGCACACAGAGCTCAAGCTCTAGACACTCAACAAAACATCCATCCCCCAACCACATCCCCTCCTTGGCCCTCCATGGAGCAGCACACCTGGATTTCACCCACACCCCCCACCCAACAGTGCAGCATCCCCCAGGATGGGGGTTCCTTTGCCCAAATTCCTTCCATGCCTTTGGAGACTGCAACTCAAAGGATGCTAAGAAAGGAGGACTGTGGACCACAAAAAGCCACAGCTCCTCTCCCCAGTCAAGTTGAATCCCCAAACAAGAAAGGAGATCCACACACACCGAACTTGCTTCCAAAGCATCTCCCTCCTCCAGGAGCCAGGGCACAGGGGCAGCAAGACACTCTGTGCCGTGAAGTGACACACATCGAAGTAACATGTGGCTCAGTCACAGCAACTCTATTAATTTAAGTTAATTTCCTGCAGTTCTGTCTTAGTTTTCCAGCAGATTCAGGACTTAAAGGTTAAAGCGTAACCTTGTCTCAGTAGCTTGCTATTCGCTCCATGCAAATGTCTACCTACAGCCTGGTAATTACATGCATTTCCACAGAGCCAATCCGCCGTCAGCCTGACAGATACTGATCTTCCCGTTTTATTTTTAGCTCTGTGCTTCCCCCTCTAGATGCAAAAAAAAATTCTGTTTGTTCCATCTTTTGCTGCAGCCTCTTTTTTCCCTGGCTTACCAGCCAGCTCCCGGCCGGGCTAGAGCAGGGAGCAGCACGGGACTGCAGGCTGGGCAAGCAGTGGGCTCCTTCTGGGTGTCCTGCACGCGTCCCCACCACGGTGACAGTGGGCAGCTACCTCCTTTGGGGTCACCCAGGGAATTTCTCACCTCCAGCAGCAAGGGCTGTTTAAATAGGAAACTGAAGTGAGACATAAACAGTCCTTCATAGGGGAGCTGGACACTTTTTCCTAGGGACATCTCCAGGCCTCACACATCCAACCGAGAGAAAAGGGGTCAGATCTGGCAAAATTCAGCCCATGTGCCTGTGGCTCTGCAAGTACAGGATTTATCATGTTGCAGAGGTGAGTGGCTTCCCCCATTAGCCACCCCCTTGGGGCCACCCGGCAAGAGGAGGCAATGCCAGGAGGGCAGACACTGGAGGCAGGTCACCCACACAAAGACAAAGCTCGGTTGACATTTCCAACCCCTAAAATGGGCACACACGAGACTAAATGTATCTGGTGCCACTGAGGCCAGTGTGCTGCTCTTCATGAGTGGCTCCTGTGACTCTGGGGAGTAGGCAATGTGTGCAAACCACTAGAAATCAGTGTCCTCCAGAATTTTAACTCTACGGGGCAGCCCCCCACCAAAGGCTGACTGTAAATCATGAGACTTGGAAGAAAAGGGGATCGGGTGGTTCTTTTTTGCCTTTCCTTTTGGAAGGACTCTGGGAATGGATGGATTGGGCTTTCAGGGTGAGGTCTGCATGCCTCTCTCCCACCCTCTCTATCTCAAATACATATTATAGATTTAAACCAGAACAGATTTGTACAAACTTTAGTCATGTGAAGGGGGGAAAAGGCACTGAGCATCAGAAGTGACAGGAGGAAGGCACTGGCAGCTGGTACTCCAACACACAGCACAAACCCACCGTGGCCAGCCTCAGCTGTGGGCCACAGGGACATGAGGGGGGTGAAAACTGTCTGCACAGAAAAGAGAAAGAAAACCTGCATGCAGGGAAGCCACATTAAAAATGTATTAGGAATTTTTCTAGATTAAATAGCTGGAGTGAAAGAGAAAGAGGAGCAGGAATGGGATTAAGTAGAAGGAAGGGCCAAGCTGTATGAGGCTCCAGTAAAAGCCAGCAGAGCTGGAGCTGGTGCACCTCCCCAGCACTATGGACACTTGTCCAGTGCTCATCCCTGCATGGGCTGCCTCAGCCACGTGGGAATCAGAACTGTGTCTCCTACCTGCAGAGAAAGGATTGCTTGTCTTGTTATTCTTCCAAGGATCCTCCTAGTCCCAAGGTCATTAAAAAATAAAAATCAAGAAATTATCCCTACATGGTTTTACATTTCCAAGGGAATCTCTTCAAACCTCATCAGCAGTTCCCCTCCTTCAAATTTTGTAACAAATAAAGCCCACAACACTGGGAAGCTGCTTATCCAACATTCTGCAAACATTTTCACAGGTGTTTGGGGCAGTTAGTAGGAACAGGGCTTTTATACAGATCTGGGCTACACTGTCCCAGTTTTCCCCTCCCACAGCTCCTAATGCGAAGGTCAATCTAACCCAGGAGCAGGGGATCAGGAGCCATCCCAGCAAGTGACATGGATGACAAAGCAGGGAGCGGGGAGGGAAAGGTCCTTACCCCCGTTACAGAACGATAGCCAAGGAACAGAGATTTCGTTATTCACTGAACAGCCCACAAGCTAGGAATCAAACTCAGATTCCAAAATCCTATGTTTCTGCACCAAAATAAACAAATAAACCAACCAGCCAACCTGCCTCCCATCGAGGAGAAGTTGGGGAACTCCAAGGGAGCTTTCCCACCCTCCGCACAGCTGCAAGCCCTGGCTGAGCTCTGCAAGAACCAGTTCCTCTAAAAACAACAAGTTTAGCCAAAGGAATTCAGAGCAAGCGAAGAGAAAAAGGCTGAAGCAAACCTATTCCTTTACCATATTCCTGCAAAACACCATTAAATCTGTGATCTTTGCATAATTGTGTTTAAAACAACTCAAACCTGGCACTGCCAGCCTTTCATTGGACAGTCACTCTCTTGCTGCTGGCTCGTTCACTGGGATTTGTAACTATTATTCAGTCTCCATTTTCCTTTGTGTGATTCAGTCCTACTGTTCCCACCTTCACTTGAAATTTTAAAGGCTGGGTACCTCCAAATCCCTTTCTTTGCATTTACACCCTTCTTTTCTAGAGAACAGTGACAGTCTCTGCCACACATGATTTCACCAAGGACTGCACCCAGGGCTGCAGTTGGTCTCTTCCATCCTGGACATGGCTGCAAAGTAACCAGCAGAATCCAAGGCTTTAACTCCTTTAACCTTTCCTCCTGCACTTACCCATCAGGCTCCATGTCATTGCAATACTTTACTCCAAATCCCTTCCCAGTGGGTTTACACTCAACTGTCATTGCAGTGCCCAGACCTGAGCACTGGAAAAGTGCTGTGAGCACAAGCAAGAGAGAACCAGGGTAGCATCTCCAGGGCTGTCTGACACGTGGCCTCAGCATCTGTTGCCCCAAAAATATCAAATGGCTGATCTTGCCCTTACACAAGTTGCACACAGCAGAAGGTTTTAGCCTTTCTGTGACCACAACCAGCTTAAGAGATGGGTCCCCACAACACCATTTAGACCAGTGCTCTCCATTCCTGTGGTGACATTTTTTCCAAGTCTTCCAGTTCTTCATCTGTTTTGCAAGAAGCTCTTTTCCTCTGGATCTCTGTTGCAATTACATCCACTTGGAATTTTCCTTGTGGCATGGTTATTTCTACCCTCTTACAGCAAATCTTCCCAGGCTTTCTCTGTAGTTCTTTCCGCTTCGACTTCACTGTCTTTGTGCATCTAATGAAAACATTCAGGATGATGTGGGAGAGGGATGTAAACAGTGACATTGACCATCCTGAGAAAAAGCCCATGATGGAGAACGTGACCCTTGGATGGGTGCTGGGTGCTCCCACCGTTCAGCCTACCCCTGATCACCTACATTTCATTTACAGGAACTCACTGCAGCTTTCATTCCATGGCCATGTATCTCCAGTGAGACGCCCAGAGGCACTGGGCAGAACTGGAGTATTGTGTCAGTTAAGTTCCCTTGGGCTGCTCTGACCCCCAATAAGCACTTACATGTGCCATGCCATGCTTCTTCCCACAATCCTGCCACCTCCAACAACTCAGACAACACAGGAGCAAATTTTTAACTTCAGGAGCATTGCTAGGAGTGTGAAACAGCACTTGTCCCCCCATGCCAGCCCTGCTCTTTCAACCATGTGGACAGATGGAAATTGCCCAGCTCAGCCTATTTTCCTACCTCAACCCCCCTTGCCCCAGCTTTCCCACCCCCATCCCACATTTCTCCTGTGTCCCAGGTGAGACACAAGCACCCATCCCACAGCGGGGACATCTCTGACCCACTGGCACGACATCCCAGTGACAGCTACATGGACTCGACATGAGCCTTTCCTCTGACTTCAACAGCTGCTGGCTTCATTCTCCTATTCCTCATGGCCTCTCTATTTCCTCATGGGCTGCTCTTCTATTTGGGAGCCCATGATTGTATCTGACAAGGTCTCCTAATTGTCTCCACTGATTTTACCAGAGACTGACTTTAAAAGCAGCTCAGTAACTTAGTCACTTCAATATCATTGCTGGATTCAGCTCCCTCATTTATTAATGGGCCTACTTTTGCTCTTTTTCCCCTGATATGGTTGCAAAATCCCTTTTTATTTCTCTTAACCCCTTTGGCTAACATTAACAAGCAACAACTCAGTAATATTTGATACTATATGTGTATAAATAAAAGCAGGAAAAGATCTTATTCACTCCTGTTATAGCTACTAAAGCAGGCCTAGGGCTCTGGAATAGCAACTTTACTGCATACGTTAAATATCTCCATTACTCTATTAATGCACAGTGTTGGAATTTTATTGGATGGTTTGGGTTATTTACCTTATAAAGTAACATGGGCATCACAAACCATGAAAAGAGGGTACTTAGTACCTTCTTCTTAAGTCTGAATCTCCACAAGCCGAGTGAACACAAGACCACAAAAACAAAACCCAATGTGCTACATGTTCTTCCTTTCATGAGAGGTGGGGAGGGAGGGGGAGAGGGGAGACCAGCAGTTATCCAGGCAGCAACTCCATTGCATGTTGTTCCTCAGGAGGAAGCTGGACAGGCAATTTGCAAACAGCAATCCCAGCCTGCTTTTCTGGCCATGGTGACACGAAGCACCCTTCATCCAGCTCGAAAGAGGTTTTGGGGTACCCCATCCTCACAGCCCAAATGCACAGGTGACAGGAAAGAAAGAAAGAAAATAAAAAACCAAACAACTAATACCAAAAAGCACAAAAACTACTTACAAGAGGGAATTTTAATATTTGATATTTTCACTGACTTCTCAAACACAACTCAAATAATGCCTTAAACTGTCAGTAAAACTGTAATAACCAGCACCATTTAGAAAAGTGCCCAAAACCCCCACTTCCTAAAGTTTTTGAAAGAATTAAAATAATCTGGATAAGTCAACTCAGCCCGGATGAGAGGCCACCTTCCCTCTGCAGGCTGCACTTTTATTTCCCTGCCTTTAAATTGTTGCTTCGAATTCTCCTCACCTTGAACGCTCAGAGACTGGCTCCAGTTGCCTGCAGAGAGATGACCAGTGAAACACAGAAGATAACTCAAAAAAGCTGCCCCAGGGTCCTGTCCCCAAATCTCAGTGTTGAAGTGAGGGAGGAAATGCCAAGAGCCAAAACCAGGCACACATGGCTCAACATCTGCCTCAGTTTGCCCCCACTCCAGCCAGCGCTCCTCCCCAGGGGGGAGAAAGGATGAGTAGGTGGCTGGTATGAAGGGTCTTTCACCAGACAAAACCCTTCCTGGAGGCTGAGAATGCAGCGTGGCAATGTGAGGGGAAAGGATGCTCAGGTCCCACCTCTGCCAGGTGCACAGTGGCCAGGCAGGGAAGGATCCGGGTGACACAACTACAGGATGAAATCCTGCCCAGCTCCACAGCACTGGGTGACTCGGGGTAAGCTGAGGTCACTCCCAGCAGGGCTGAGGTGATGGGTGACAATGACATCCCTGACTTCACCCCTGCAAACCCTTCCCACCCACTTTTTGCACAGAACAGGGGGAGTCCAGAGTTTTCCCATCATCCTCTGCCTCCCTTCTTTAAGTGCAAAAATTCCCACCGCCACCTCTATTTAAACCCAGCCCAGTCCAAGCAGGGGCCGAGATCTCTGGGGTGGGTTTTCTGTCTGAGGGCTGTGATTTTGGGCAGCAGCAGGGAGGCAGAAGCACCTGCTGCCAGCCACCGCCGAGCCTGCAGGAGGCTGCCCGCAGACCGCAGGCAGCGGAGGAGAGGGAGGGCGGGCGAGCAGGCTCCCCTTGCAAAGTCTGTCCTGTGCTGTCTAATAACACAAGGTGTCATTGTATACCCAAATCAGTGCCTGGAGCTTTATTTATAACAACTGAAACACAAAACCCAGCAGGCCAGAAACGGCAAAGGGAGCGAGAGACCAGGGAGGGCAGGGACGCAGCCGGGAGAAATCTCCCTATTTAGCAGGATTTGCCTTGAGATTTTCAAGTCGGATTGAGGCTGTGGGGGGACTCGGGAGGAGAAAAAAGGTGAAAGAGAGGGACGAGGGAGCTGGCAGAGCAGCGATGCCTCCCTGGCTGCAGCAAGGCGGCGGGGCTGTCTCCCTGCACGGAGCGATGGGAATGCTTTGCTCGCAGCCCCCCGCCAGCCAGCAAAGGGAGGTGGGGGGAGGCTCCAGCTCCCCTGGGACTCTCTGGCTTCTACAGCAACTCTCTCTTAAAGGTTATTTGTGGCTCTTTAGCCACTCCTCATCCCAGGAACAGCTTTGCAGCTCAACAGCTGGCTCCAGTGGACTCCCTCTTACACTGGAATAGGCTGTACCTGGGAACTTGGCAGGAGCCATCCCAAAGGGACTCGCCCAGCCCGGCAGGCAGCAGTCCCAGCGCGGTCCCTCAGGTGTGGCTCCTGCCAAACCCAGTGCCAGCGGCTTGCACGACCCCGCACCTGCGAGAGGCTGAGCACCCCGAACTCTTGCTGAACTCAGTGGGAGCAGGGGTAGCTCAGCAGTGAAAGGTCCCAGCCCTGCACTTACAGCATCGGGAGATGTGCTCTCCTCGGGTGGGTCCAGATGTTATCACCACCGCTGCCACCCCCGGCAGCTTGTTCATCTGCTCCCTTGTGCCGGAGGCTCCCGCTGCCGGCGCAGCGCCGGTGGAACAGCTCTCGCACTCTCCTCCGAGGCTCCTGGGCAAAGGCTGGCAGCTCTGCCTAAACCCCCTTTCCCCAGCAGCTGGAAGGAAGCTGCTGCCAGACTGTGTGCTGAAGCACAGGCTGAGGTGGGAGCGTTCATGTCCCATTCTTCTGACACACCGTGGAGGTGGTAAGCAGCAGCAGCAGAGAAATAATAAACAGCTGGAGGGGATGAAGGGGGAGGTAACGTGTTAAGGAGTTGCAGCTAGGGATGCCGTTTGGTGTTCACCTCCCCTGCAGACAGATATTTAAATCTCCAGGTGCAACAGCCACTGAAAGTTCAGCCTGAGTCGGAGCTCCAAAATTTGACCCACTAACAAGCAACAGAATGGGCCCCTTCAAGCCAAATTCTGAGTCTGTCTTGCAGTGAGGCCACTTTGGTCCAGCTTTGCTGAAGACAGTGGGAGCCAAACCATGTTCCCTGCAAACAAACTAGAGCCAAGCTATGAAAGCAAATTCATAATCCATAAAGGAAACTGCTCCCATTATCTTGACCAGGACTTTAAAATCTTCCCTTCCTCCCACTCTATCCCAGTATTGGTCTCAGATGTTTTCCAACTCTTCATTTGAAGAGGGAAAACAAAACAACACCAAACCCACAAAGCACAGGGGGAAGAGGGTTTCATGTTCCTTTGCTAGCGAGTGCTCGCCCAGCTGCACCCGCCGCCCTCAGCCCCCAAAGCCTACCTGCAGAATTACATTTGCAAAACTGTTGCCCAGGAAATGTGCAGCTAAAATCTGTGAAATAAGCATGCCTGGAATCAGACGTTCCCAGTGTAGTTAAACGACCGTGCCTTGAAATCTGCCTCCGCGTTTAGCCACGCTGCCATGTACAGAGCTACAAAACAAAACGCTTGGCTTGTTTCACATCCCAGCCTCACCACCAGGACTCTTGTTCCCTGCAAATAGGGAGCCCAAATTCCTTCCCCCATGGGTTTTAGGAGAGTGGCAGCAGGACAAACTGTGAGACTGGGGCCCTACCCTCATGTACAAAATCAGTGCAAAGGCTCAAGCACAGGGCATTGCCTGTGCACTGAACTGTAGCCTCTCAGGAAATAAAACCCAAGCAGAGGAAATAGAGAACCAAGGCACTGGAGTTCCCTGTCTCTTCCACCACGCGTGTCCCTTCACAGGGCAGAGCTGGTGGGAACACAACCCCAGATGCCTTGTTACAGCACAATGAAAACAAGAGCTTTTGTGGGGAACAGCAGGACCCAAGGGGATGTCCACCCAGGTCTGTCCTGGGAAGGATGGAGCCTTCAGGGCAAACAAACCATGTCAGTCCCCCATGGAACACCAAGAAGGAGAAACCCAGGTCCCCCCAGCCCACACAAAGGCTACAGAGACCATCACTGGTTATTCCAGAGGATGGCTCAGAAATTCTGAGCCCTGCTGGAAATTTCTGACAGGTTACTTCACAAGGGTTTGTCCTATGAAGTAGGAGGGCAGGATTTTATTTTTTAAAGATTTTTGTAGATGGGAAAACATCTCTCCTTTCCCTCTCTAGGCTCACTATTCCAGTCCCACATCCCAGCAGAGAACACAAAATTCCTGCTTGCCTCTTTTCCCAGCAGCAAACAAATTTTCAAACCATTTTTCTTTCCTAGGGAGACTGAGCTGCATAGGCAGGTAGGCAGCAGAAAGGCAGGTCTTCACACAAAACCATGGCTCCACTGCAGTTCCCAGCCCCTCACTTGGAGTCCCCAGCACTGGGGGGAGAACTCAGGGTCAGAAGACCCCTCAGCTTGAGCTCAGCTGCTTCCCAGGTTTCACAGAGTACCTACACCTGAGAGGAGACACCACGTGATCCAGAGGGTGTTGCCTCCCCAAGACAATTAGGTTATGTTCGAACCACGACCTCGAGGAATCGGATTAATTACAGTGATGTCGAGCATGACTTTGTCTACAGGGACAAGTCATGTTTGACATTGCTGCCAGCTGGTTACAGGTCTGGAGGATGAGTGAAACTGGAACAGTCCCTCCCTGGGCTGGTTCATGGGTACACATTCAGTGACAGGCAGGTTTTGGGGAGAACAGCCTGTGTGAAAGCCTCAGCAAGCAAAACCCCTCACTAGAGCATTCCCACACTGGGCTGAGAGAAGTCACATAGCAGCACCATAACACTGACACACACACTTGGAAGGGTTGGCCTGGTAGAAACCTGAGATATTCCAGCAAGCAATGGCCAATAGCTAAACACCATGATTTTTGGAGCATCTGAACAGCAAATGACTTAAACTGTTGTTTTAACACACAGATCGGTTCTCCTGGTGGAAAGGCAACTGGTCTTGCACATGAAACAGCACGTTCATCAGCCTGAGCCATGGGCTTAGCTTGCATGCAAATAGCTGATGTTATTTCTCACCTGATGATGTGTCCTGGCCATGGGAGGATTTCACAGTCAGGCCAGAGTCACAGATGGGCCTGCAGGCTGGAACAAGGTCTCCCCAGAGGGTCAGCATCTCCCCAGCCATCCTGCCTGTACCACCCTCACTCTGGGCTGCCCATCTCCACCCCACAGGCAAGGTTCTGCCTCAAAAAGTCTAAAACTTTACAAAAAACCCCAAACCCAAGCTGACCTTTGAGGCTAAAAAAGGCTAAAGCAAAGGGGAATGGGGGGAGGTGGGGAAGGAATCTGAGATTGCATCATTTGGAAATACCCGAGTGCTTCAGAGATGTATGTACATGTTCAGCTTCCTACCATTTCTTTAGGAACCTACTTGGGAACAGCAAAGTGACACCAAAAGGATCACAATGACATTTGCCTGAAGCAGATAAAAACAGCCTTGAATTTAACCCAAATGAGCCCATGTGCAAAAATACTGTCTTGGAGCTGGGCACTTTGAGGTTTGGAACTCCAGGCAGACAAGTGGGGCGAGAGAGGTTTGAAATATAAATAAATCAAGAACTTTTGCCCTTTGCCTGGGCTGAAAACCAATACAGAGACATTCTCCATTGTATTTCAAACATTTCTCAGAACATGGAACTAAAACTGGGTTTCATTTCCTTCAACAGAAGTCACCATGGCTCCTTCATGACAACAAAAGTAGATTGGAGGGAAAATCTTACTTTCAGTAAAGCTTTTGTTCTTTCAGAAAACCAGGCTACTTTCTAGGCAGCTTTCCTGAAGATGGATACCCACACTCAGTTCCAAGAGATTCTTCCCACTGCCACCCAGGCAGGTGCAATGAAACCCAAGGAAAGCACGTGGACAGCACTGCAGGTGTGATCCCATTCAGGGAACATGATGCCCTCCAGGGAGTCCAGTTTCGACATCAAGCCAGGACACACCTCTTACAGGGACCAGTCTGGGTCCAGCTCAGCTGAGGAGACATGAGCCATCCAATGTGCTGGGTTAGGAGTGAACCTCACCCATCCTGCCCAGCTCCAGTGGTGCAAAACACTTTGCTCACTGCCCAGCTCTGTCTTCTATCCCCTGCTCCCAGATGGACCTGGTTCTCCAGGGGCTCCCTTCTGCACGGAGCAAGGCAGGAGGGAAAATATGAAAACTATGGGCCTGATGTTCCATTCCCAGAGGCCACCGTGAGCCACCGATCCAGACTGGGAGTGGCCCGACTCAATGCCTGCAGCCACAGGAAGAGGATCCTCACTGGGGCCGTTCCCTCTCCCCGAAGCATCCCCCGGCCCCTGCTCCCACGCACTCCCTGGCGAGCTGCCCAGCCCCGCTGCAGCGCTGCTCCTGCCTGCCTGCACAAAATGGTTAACACAGCAGGAGGGCCAGGTGGCTCAGGTGTGCGTGCCAAGCAGCTCCCGGCTCACCTGCAGCGACTTGTCGAGGGGGAGATGCATCTGCCCTTTCTTGTCTGGCTTCAGTCTGCCTGGGGAAAAGGGAGAAAAGGGACTGGGGAAGGGTAAACACAGCTTAAGCAGCTGCAAGTCCCAGCAACCAAAGGGCTCAGCAGGTGATTCAGAGAGCTGGGGGCCTGCAGACACCCTGTTCTCTGTCTCCCACCAACATCTCTGGTGGTGGCAGCAGCCTGGGAATTGCTGGCAGGAATGTGCTGGCTGCCAGGGCTGCAGAGTCCATCCAGCAAAGTCAGGACAGGGAGGCTGAGCTACAGGGTCTGGGGTAAATTGCTGCTTCTTGCTCTGCTTCATTACCTCCCAAAGGACCCAAGAGAAGCAAGAGAGCATGGGTAGGTCCTATAACAGCAGAGTATCCAGTGCTGCTGCAGACACTGTGATTTCCCCTCAGGAACACCCATGGTGTTGCCCCGGTGGAAACACCCAAGTCAGAGCTGACCCCTTCTGCACCCAGCCCAGGCTTTGCACAGCCTCAGACAGAAAGGCTCAGGATATTGGGTATTGCTCCTCATCCAGATGCAGAGACAGAGAGGAAGGAGTCTTTCCAGCTGCAACCACTCCACTGAAGAAGCATCCCCAACCTTGCCTGGGACCTAGGAATCTGCCCAATCAGTCCAGAATATTCTGCCTGGGTGAATCACTTGTCAGCCCAACAAGGAGCTCCAGTGTAGGTCAGGAATGTGAGTGGTGATGTAAGTGCATGGAGCAGGTGAGAGGGAAGGGCCGGACAGTTTTGAGGGCAGTGGCTCCCTTGAAACTAGGCCACAGCTCAGAAGAAGTCATGTAACATCTCCCCAGGCACTGCTGCCTCTCCTCTCTGCAAGGAGCTGGGCTGGCCCTGTATGAGGAGGAGACTTGCCACCCCTGCAGTCCGAGGAGCCACTGGCCCCACTCACAAGGTGGGCAGGGCCAGACAGTGTGCTTTGGGGATAACAGAAGTCCGCAGTGCAAATCCAGGAGACCAACTCAACTCATATTCCATCCTTTCTCCACCCACAAGACACTCTGGTGCTCAAGGCAGGGTGCAGTTTCCTGGCATTACAGGGATTTTTTTTAGCTTGCCCGACTTGGAAACAACCAGAACTCTGCAAATCCTTCCCCTGCCTGCCTGCCTGCCCTCTCCTCACTGACTCAGGGACAGCCATAACCCATTGCAACCCTTCGCCTGACAGAGCTGCAGTGCTCGGAGCTGCCCCAGGGAGATGGGAGAGCCAGTCTGACTGGTCAGGGCTCACCGAGAGCTCCCTGGGCGAGCTGCCTTCCTCATCTGGGAAGCACAGGGAGACCTGTGCTCCCAGTTACCTCCCAAGCAGGTCAGGGCGAGAGCCCTTCATTGCCCAAGCCTTTGGCTTAATTATTTTCATTCCTGTCCCCACACCCTGCCCATGAGAGCAGGGATGGAGATGCCTATTACAGCACGCGTGTTTCGGAGGCACTGCCCTGTCTGACAGCTCTTCCGAGAAGGTGAAGTGGCCAAGCCAGAAAGGGTTTTGCAAGTGCAGCCTATGAGGTTGAACCCAATTTGGTGGGCGCAATGAGTATTTGGGGCAGGGTAGATGAAATGATGGGGCAAGGGGAGTCCCTGATTACAGATGTAAACACACAGCCAGGTTTGCATCCTTGCACACCAGTGCTCTCGTCCATCAGCAGGACACCAGGGTGACCACAGCAGCAAGGCTGCCAAAAAACTCCCAATTATTCCCAAGTGCCATCAACACCACATGTGGTGAGGGCTAAACATGCCTTGAACTTTTAGCCTAACCAACAGGAGAGAAATATATAGACACAGGGAGGAAACCTGTGTGTAGGAAGGAAAATATCAAGATAAAAAACCCTTAAAGAATTAAATAAGAGCAAAGAAGGGCTGGAAGAAAACAAATACGGGTGGAATAGTCAGGCTCTGGCAGCAGTTAAAACTTCCATGTGTTTAGATTCCCGAATTGATGGTTAGAGATGCTACAACAAATGTCACCTTCATGTGAGCACCAGAACTGCAATTTTCTCATCATCCTTTTTATTTTTTTCCCTCCCCCTCTCTGTGTTGGAGCCTGTTCGGAGGACAGCCTGTTGGGGGCAACCCCTGTACCCAGCAGGCACAGGGTTTTTCCTGGGTTCCCTCTCTCCTTCTCTTTGTCGCTCCTGCACACTCCCTGTCAAGTTTCTGGCTGATCCAGAGGGAGACGTCGGTCCTGCCAGCTCCAGCATCCAACTGCTCTTCCCGGGCCCGGGAGCTGCAGTAACCATAGAAACTGCATCCAACGCGCAGGCTCCGCTGGGGGGGCCGATAGGATGCTCAGACACATGCACAGACAGGTAGGGACCAGCCAAGGCTTCACCAAACCATCTCCAAATGATGCCCAGGTCAGGGAGAGGGGCGAGGCGGAGAGAGAATGAGGCTGTTTCTCCCTGAAGCCTCGCAGAGCAGCTCGGAGCAGTGTCGGGAGGTGTTTGGTCCCCGGGCTGAGAGCCGGCTGCAGAGCTGACGGTGCATTTTACGGCGCGCGGGGAGATCGGTGAGGTAATTGGGAGGATTCTGTTGCAAAGCTTTGTCTTGGTCTGCCCTACATTTTATCTGCAGACTGGATGGGTACCCAGGGCTCCCGCTGGCCTGAGAAGTAATCAGTCATTAATCCTTTGGTCCTTTTTGCACCGTGAATATAAACAGGCCAAATCCTATCCCCGGCTGTGCTGCAGAGAGGCTTTATGTTGATGGCTCTGGCAGCAACACACATGCCTCCAAGGGCAAGATTTGGACCAGCACAGTTAGTTAATGAGCTGATCCAAACATTGCATTAATTTTACACCCCTCCCAATGCAGATATAACCCCTGCTTTTAGCAGCACAACTCAAAGTGGGCTTGAGCCACAACCACCCCTTCAGACACCTCACGTCGAGTCCTTAAATCCATGCACGGCTACAAAGAGGCACGATTTTCGGAGTCACTGGGCACAGCAGATGCTCACTGCCTATCAGAGCCAGCCAGAATCCATTTCAGTCTCAAGAAAGCAGATCAGAGGGGGTCTGGTGAAGGAGGATGGGGAAGCAATGTCTGCAGACACCCACACGGACCCCATGGGGCAGGAGGTGGCTCTGGCAGCCACACAGGAACCCAGGACTAGCAACCAGGATGGCAGATGGAGATGGCAAACACATAAAATGGGGACAGGGCAGCGGCTTCACCAGATGTTGACATCTCATTCCTCTCACTGACCACAGTCAATGGCTTTTGGGAGCACCACAACCTCACCACGGGGCTTTTCTTCTCTCTGCCCCTTGGCCCCACAGCCCACTCCCATCATGGCAGCCACGACCATCTTGCTCTTGCACCAGGACAGAAGAGCCTGGCTAGCAAGGAAGCATAAGCATCTACGGGAAGATGTGGGGTGGGGACAAAAATACCATCAGTCCTGCCTTTTTAACACCAAAAAACACATAAAAATAAGGTCACACAACTGCCAGGCTCCGTCCTTCCTTCCCCCTCTCCCAGCCATAAATACTCCACAAAATCCCCACATGCAAACAAGCCGTGGCCTCCAGACAAAGAGGCCCAGCCTCTGAATGGCCACCAGGTGCCTATTTTGGGCTGTAACTCAGCTGGGGTGGAACAAGCGGGCTCAGCTGTCCTCCCTGTCCACAGCCCACAGCCGGGCCAGCCAGGCCTCACCCCCAGCTCCAGCCCCTCAATGGCCCCATTGTTCAGGGCTGGGAGCTCAGCTGCGATGGCCAGGGCAGCCCGTCTGGCTCCCTGACATCCGGCAGGGAACAGGGACCATGGTGGGCCAGGGGCCTCCAAAACGGCCAGGGGGGATGCCAGCCCTGGCTGAAGAGCCCCACAGCCCCCCAAAAAGGGGAGGGAGAAGGGGTTGTGTCCTGGCAATGCAGAGATGAGTTGGGAAGAGATTCCCTCTCAAAGGCTGTCATGGGGAGCTTACAGGGTGAGACATGTCTCCCACTTCCTTGCATAGCTTTTGGGGGCCTTTTTTTGGGAGAAGGAGAGGGAAATGTGATGTACTGAGACAAGTCAAGTTTTCCTCTCCTACCCCAGAGGCATGGCTTGAAATCTCCCCGCTTCTCTGGCCAGTTCCCCTCATCTTACTCCCCCGTGCCAAACTGGGGGTGAAAGCAATCCCACAGGCAGCTCCCATCTCCGAAACACGCCAAGGGATCACAGGGCAGGCACACACACACAAACCATCGGAGCAGGGGCTGGCGTCAGGGCAGACACACTTGAGCAGATCCCAGATCTGCAGGAGATACCAGCACTCACGGAGCCTCCCCGCAGCTCGGCGCCCTGCCAGCCTGGCTCTGCCCAAAATCAGAGCCCTGGGGCTAGAGCGTGGAGTGGCTCCAGCACCCTCCACCCAACCCTTCGAGGACTCTGCTCGACACACAGACATCTCCACCAGGAGCTCAAATTTTCCTAAAGGAAGGATTGTGTCGACATTTCTTTTAAAACTCCCAGCCGTTTCCTCCAGAAAGATGCAAGCAAAGGGCTGAAATAAAACCTTCCTTGTGCAGCGTGAAGGCAGCATCCTCAGCAAGCTTCGAACATCACACAAGGAAAAATGTTAGAGAGATTACAGAAGCCGAAAAAGCAGCCCAAGGCATTTCTACACCCTTGTTCTTTCTGGGCCAGAAGGGGTGAAAATGCCTTGGGAGCAGCAGTGGGACATCGCTTTTAACACCCACATGACACACAAGGGACTGTGTCCTCCACTGTGTCACACCATAGTGTGTCACTCTGTCCCTGTTGCAAGGAATCTCTGCAGAATCCCACCCAGGGCCAGCCATACCAATTTAACCACAGGAGCCAGGAGGATCCTTTATCAATACCTGCACAGCCCAAAGGGTCGCCTGCATCCAACACATCCCCGTCAAACCTCCTGAGGCAGCTCCATGGAGCAGTACCATCACGTACTGGTTGAACTGGCAGGCGATGCCTATCGATACAAGACGTGCCTTCTTTTTGCACAGCTCATTTCTCTCTCCTGAATGAGAATAGCTTTCCTGGCAGCACCGGTAGCCCACGCGCAAGAACAGCTTGCTGTCTGTACTCGGAGCACTGAAGTCGCAGAGCAGCCCAGCACAGGCGAGCCCAGCACTGCCGACTGCTTCAGACAACACTTCTGGTGTTTAAAGAGCAGCTGTCCTGGTGCAAGGCTGGGCAGATCTGAGCCCAGCCTTGCACCAGGGCTGAACAGGGACTCAGTAAAGCAAAGGGTGGTTGGGATTCTCCCTCAAACACATGCCCCCATGGGGGCAGGGAGACCCAGCCTGTGCTGATTTATTGCAGGAGATACAATTTAAACCCACTCCCTCTCCCAGTAATTCTACAGCTTTTAACAAATGGAGTATCTGCAACTCTCATGCTGTCGACATGGACTGTCTCAAAGGATCCCAAATGAAGGATGTAGACAAGCTGTCCCCAAGATCAGCTACAGCTGCCACCTGGCTCCCCAAAACAAGGGAGAAAGACAGTAGGTAACTCTTCCTCACAGTATGTCCCTAGATCAGGCTCGGAGAAGACACCCATCTCCATGGCACCATGAAGGCTGCACAGTCCTCTCCCTCCCACCATGTTCTTCGTGCAACATAAGACAGTTTTTTCACATCCAAACTCCCCTTTATAAGTGTCACAGTGAGGGATTAAAAGAAAAAGCAAAGCAAAATATCTAACTGGACCATCTCTTTCACAGGCTTTCCTTGTACAATTTCTCTCACATTGGCCTGATACCTCCTTGTGCCACACAGGCCCTTCAGCATCTTTCATGAAGGTCATTTAGCAATTGCTTCTTTCCCCTGTATTGATCTCTCTGCCAGTAACCCACCTCTCAGCTCACAGAGGAAGATCTAGCAAAACAGCCAGAAGCTGCTGGAAGAGCCCTTCAATGGGTCTTGCAAATTCCCAAGATGCTTCTGTTAAAGAAGTTTTGTGGGCTATCCTTCCCCAAGCCCTACTGGAGACAAAGGCAGTAGAGCACGCTCCTGCCAAAACTCCTCTGGTTGCCCCTTCCCCTGTAAATGCCCTCTCAGGCCATCCCTGAAGGGTTTCATTTGCTGTTGCTGTATCCAAGCATTCAGGAAACAGAGCTTTAGTGGCAGAGAGCAGGATGATGCTATTTATGTGTCTTCTTCAAGTAGGATTGCCCAAATAGCCTGGAAGCAACGTCACCTCCAGCAGCCAGTCGGACCCAGTGATAACCCCATGCCAGACCTCTGCTCCGACAGCTCCAGAAGATGATTCACCAAAGAGATATTCAACCCGGGATCTCCCCATCCGGAGGGAATACCCAGTGATCTGATCTCTCAGACACTATATTTTACTCAGCATTTAACACTGGCAAAACACTTGATAGGACCCAGAGGGATTTCTGCATCTGCTGATCCACTGCCTCTTCTCTCCGTTCCTCTCCAAGTTTTCATTGTTGCCTTGAATTTGACTTCAAGCCTGTTTCTTTTATGGTGCGACGCTGATACGATCACAACATATCTTCCCAGAACTTTTAAACCTACTGACCCACTTCCAGCCAAGTCTATCAGGGCAGGTGCAGACCTCAGAGATAACATTCCTGCAGCCACAGAGAGCAATCGTGGGATGGGCTGGGGCTCAAACTCTGCTTAGACATCACATAACACACACAGAGTGGGACACTACAGGTTTTTTTCCCCAGCCACAGGGAATCAGAACAGGCTTCAGAATTAGACCTTGTGATTTAAAACCCAACTGCTAGACAAAGCCAGAGGGATTGGGCTTTGCAGGCTCCAACGCCTGCAAAGCAGCACATCCAAAGTATTTCATCTACAAGGCCAGAAGCGAGGTGAGACCCCAGGCTTCAGGCGACAGCTGGAGGAGCTGTTTCTGAGCTGGCCACATGGCAGTAGCCACCCCTCTCCCAGCAGAGCAGCTGTGCACTGGTAGCAGAGATGATGCTGCAATCACTGCAGACACATACCCCACACCCAGAGTACCTCGCCCTGTCCTGTTCCCCACCACACACCTCCCCAGGACCTACTAAATGAAAAACAAGCAAGAATCCCAGTAAAGGAGCCACAGGTGCAGCACAGGAGAGATCAGGGAAGTTGCAAACATCTCATGTTCCTGCAAGAGCAGGGTACAATTCCTTGGGCATCCTGGGAAAGGGATTGTAGGCCATGCTACAGAACCAGTTTCCTGCCAGCATGGGCAGATTCAGCATGAAAAAGCTCAAGTCTCAGGACAACCACCCCACAAACCGGCATCCTGGAGATTTCACATCCCTGAGGAGCACTGTATTGGGTTTGCATGGTGAGGGGTGGTTTCTCTGAGAAGCTGCTGGAAGTTTCACCTATCTCCAACAAAGCCTGTGGCAGACGGCTCCTAGGCAGGCCCACAAAGCAGCACCTCTGGGATAACATACCAGAAATGGGGGGAAAAAATCCAACAAAACACCCAGAGCAACTGCTGCCAAAGAGAAGAATGAGAATATGTGAGAGAAACAGCTCTGCAGACCCCAAGGTCAGTGAAGGAGCAGGAGGAGATGCTCCAGACACCAGAGCTGAGATTCCCCTGCAGCCTGTGGTACAGACCATGGTGAGGCAGCTGTGCCTCTGCAGTTCATGAAGGTCCGCAGGGGTTCAGAGATCCACCTGCAGCCCATGGAGAGCCCCATGCCAGAGCAGGGGGATGCCTGAAGGAGGCTGTGACCCCATGGGAAGTCCATGCTGGAGCAGGCTCCTGACAGGACCTGCAGCTCCATGGAGAGAGGAGCCTATGTGGGAACAGATTTGATGACAGGACTTGTGGCCCCATGGAAGGGACCCACAACACAGCACTTCATTAAGAACTGCAGCCCTAGGGGGAGGACTTGCATTGGATGAGTTCATGGAGAGCTGTCTCCTGTGGGAGGACCCCACACCTGAGCAGGGGAAGAGTGTAAGGAGTCTTCCCTCTGAGGAGGAAACAGGCAGAGACAGCTTGTGATGCAGAGTACAGTCCCCTTTCCCTGTCCCCCTACACTGCTTGGGGGGAAGAGGTAAATAATTTGGGAGTGAAGTTAAGCCGAGGGAAAAGGGAGGGGTGGGGGGAAAATGTTTTAAGATTTGGTTTTTATTTCTCGTTATCCTACTCTGATTTGATTTGTGATAAATTAAACTAATTTCCCCAAGTCGAGTCTGTTTCACCCTTAACAGTAACTGGTGAGTGATCTCTCCCTGCCCTTATCTGACCCCATGAGCCTTAAGTTGTANTCTTCCCTCTGAGGAGGAAACAGGCAGAGACAGCTTGTGATGCAGAGTACAGTCCCCTTTCCCTGTCCCCCTACACTGCTTGGGGGGAAGAGGTAAATAATTTGGGAGTGAAGTTAAGCCGAGGGAAAAGGGAGGGGTGGGGGGAAAATGTTTTAAGATTTGGTTTTTATTTCTCGTTATCCTACTCTGATTTGATTTGTGATAAATTAAACTAATTTCCCCAAGTCGAGTCTGTTTCACCCTTAACAGTAACTGGTGAGTGATCTCTCCCTGCCCTTATCTGACCCCATGAGCCTTAAGTTGTATTTTCTCCACCCTGTCCAGCTGAGGATGGGAGTGACAGAGTAGCTTTGGTGGACACCTGGCAGCCAGACAGGGTCAACCCACCACCAGCATCAGCATCCTGTTACATCCCGCCTCTTCCTGTGCCCAATCTCCCCACTTACAGCAGAAACGGTTCCAGGTGCCCGCTTGATACACCAAGGACTGCAAAAAAGAAATCCTTTCTTGCAGGAAGCTTGCAGAAGCCTGGAAATGTGGGCTTAGCAATACAAGATCGCCCCATATTTCTCTCCCTCTTTAGCTTCTGTAGCCATTACCCTGCAGGCCAGGCCTGCATTAACTCCCACACAGGAGTAAGGTGGGAGAGGGGCACAGCCCCATGCTGGATCTCTGGCCTGGAGGGACGATGCCTGACCCATATCCCATTCCAGGTACCAGGCCATCTTTGCCACCAGTCCCTTACTGGACGTCCCGTTCATTAGGGACGAGCTGTCAGCTCACAGCTCACAGCCTTGTCCAGCTGGCTGCCCAATTTACTCTGCCCGCCCCAACTCAGGGACAGGAATCTATGTCAGACGATCTGAAGTTATTATCTGATAAGCCCATTTGATATTGCAGTGCTGGATTCAATACCCATTGAAATCAAAGGCCCCTTGATCTCAACAGGCACTAAATCAAGCTCGGGCTCCCTCCAGCCGAGCACAACCATCCTGTCTTCCCCGGTTTCTCCAGAAGCCCAGGCCACTGTTGCATAATTAGAGGGCACAATGCTGGGTTTAACCCAGTGCACCAACATGGCTTTTCTTATCAGCTGTGAATTTCCCCTTGCTTTGGACTTCGTTCCAGAGGAGTTAAGTGCTATTAAAAGCTTCTGTAACCATAGAATCATAGAATCGTTTAGGTTGGAAAAGACCTGTAAGATCATCAAGTCCAACCATTAACCACTCACATCTGAGGATCTCCAAGCACTGCAGAGACACCAGCGAGTTATCTTAGCAGCTCTCCTAGGAGAGTTTGAGCAGCTTTTAATACAAGGCAGAAATGGAAGCACTGGGAGATTAAATTGGTTCTATCCCAAAATGTCCCTGAGCTCAGTTACCATCTTACTCTCACAGCAGAAGCAAGTCAGAAGTAACTACCCCAAGTCGCAGGGCTGCAAAGAGAGCAGGAACCTGGCCCACTGCACACAAGCTGCAATTTGAGATGCTATTTATTTTTCTTTTGCTCATTCAGTAGCAGAGCTGCCCATGTTAGCAGCCACGTCAGTTCTTGTTTCCACAGGGCCCAGGCTAAAAGACAAAGCAGCAAAGGGAAGAGCAAAGTGAAAAGTGCTCCATACTCTGTAAACAAGTCAGGGATCATTTCTGGGAACCTGGCACCTGTCCCTGATGTATTCTGGAGCAAAAGGGGACACAAGGTCCCAGCCTTGCCACCCTCTAGAGACATGTTCCTCACTTCAGCCTGTTGCAAAACAAATTTGAGGCAGCAGGAAGACATCCACCTCTGTCTGGCTACATGTCACTGAGCCTTGGAGTCTGTCTGATCCCAGAAACCCCAAAAGGCAGTAACAGAGTAGAAAAGGGAGACTCAGAGCTCCCCTCCAACAACATTACCCTGTCCCCATCTTCTAAAATGTCCTGGAACAGGGGCTGGGAAACAGCTCAGGAGTGCTCCTGCCTCCAGCACAAGAGATTCACCATGTGCTGCTCCAGCAACAGCCAAGACAGTAAAAATTGTTGCATGAACAAGGAGAGAGGGATGGGGCTGGGCAGCAAGCAGGATACACCCTCCCTCATCAGAACAATCACTTCCTGTTCCACTCAGCCAAGAGCAGGAAAATCCCTTCCATAAATAAAACAAAAAAACAAATAAAATAAAATCCTGGGTTTGGGGGAAAGGAGAAAAATCCTGTGCTAAACCAAGACAGCATGTTTCTGGGCCCTGCCAGTTGGCAGTGGGGCTAAGCAGCAGGAGCAGCAAGCAGTGGAGTTCACAGCAATGAGCACTGGGAGCTGTGGGGAGGGTGGTTTACAGGCCAAAAAGTGGCTTCATAAAAATGGATCTTTAAATATTTGCTCTGACTTGTCTTGAGTCCCATCTGCTGTGGTGGTTAAACGCTCACGGTCCTCACATGTGTCTGCATCCTGCAGCAATTTGGGGAGAGCGACAGCACCGATTGCCGGCCCAGACCCAGGGTCTCCAAGCACAATGCTGACATTTCCAGCCCCTTCCTACCTGAGATGTACAAGAAACAGATGTGGAAAACAGTTACTCCTTTCCCACCTCTCAAAGAGAAATGATAACATCAAGTTAGCCAAAATCCCCAGATGTGCTCATTTTGGTGACGATGGAAACATCACCTTCTAAGCCAGCTAGTCCAGAATAAAGAGTCAGGGGGAGGCAAATTGAGCAAGCATCATCATAAGAGGCAACCCTCTTAACCCTGTTGTCTGTCCTAGGGGTCTGCAGCCTGGACACAAAGACCCTCCAGGCCACCTCTGGCCACTCCTGGCCCTGGGTGAGCCTGAACACCAAAGAGCAGCAGGGAAAAGTGGTTCCCACATGGCAGATCTGGCACAACCAGCTTCCCAACCAACTTTCTACATGTCTAAAAGAAACATGACTCCTTAGCAAAGGCTTTTGGCTGTGTTTTCCATCCCTACTCTCCATCCTTTTCTGTGTTTATGGACTCAGCTCCTCCCAGTACAAAGACCCTCCTAGTGCTTTCAGAAAAGCAGCAGCTGCCAGCATCAGAGAGTCCCAGGATGTCCTTTCTCACTCCTGCATAGGATTTTGGGGTGACCAAAGGCAGTCTCTCACAGTCCCCCACAGCTCTTCCTGTCCAAGGACAGCATTCAGGACTGGGAGCAGGTGCCTGATCAAGCCCTTGTGGGATTTCAGCCTGGACAGAAATGTTGCCTCGATGCCTGGAGCAAGCAGGCAGTGCAGGCAGTGCAGGCACAACATCACAGTCACCTCCCAGGAACAGCTCAGCACCACACAGGGAGCAAAGGAACATGATTCAGACACAATTTCTGGCTCAGAATTGGCCTGAGCCTGCCCATGTCCAGCCTCTTTTGTAAGCTGAAATCACAGGGTTTCTGAAGCTCCTTCAATCTAGGAGAGCAAAGAGCTGCAGCAAGCTGGATTCCTGACCACGCTGCTGTAGGGCCTTAATTTCCCAACAACTGCCTGTCTCGGGCTGAGAAATGCTGGATGACCTTCCCTGCAGAGCACCCAGCCCCACCTGCACTGACCTGCCCTCCTGCAGCACCCTTCTGCAATGCCCACCCCTCCTCCTCCAGCCCCCCAGCGCCAAACACACTATGAAGAGCCTGAAGATGCATCTGCAGCTCAGGGAAGCAGCATTCAGGCTGCTTCATTTTCTGTTCTACTCCTCCTCTGGCTCTGTGCTGAGGCACGAGAGCCTTTTCTGCACCCTGCGCTGCTGAGCAGCCTCCACCTCCCCAGCTCCAGAAGTCTTTCCTCTCCCTGCCTTTGCACTGGATCTGCTGAGCAGCTCAGAAGCAGCCTGCATGAAAGGTACTGACAAAATAAAGTTGGATTGTACTGCATTATTGAAAAAGTGACCTCCAGTGGTCAATAAAGCCTTTGCCCACCGTTTCCAGGCAGCAGTGCCTGTTGTCAAGCTCTGCCGTGGTTCAGCAGGACGGCGGCTCGTCTCTCCCAGTCCCAGCTCCCACGGGTGGCTCGTTAAAACTCAGACTCTGCACTTTGGTAACGAGGAGCTCAAAGCACTTTAATGCACAGATGCAATCATGAATGCAAACAGGCTGCAGGCAAGAGAGCAGTGTAAGAGCAGGCTGTTCCCCAGCCCCAGCCCTACAGCAACTGGCTTTAGGCGAACGCACAGGGTCTGATAAGAGAAGTTGGCAGAAGGCACAGTTCTAGGACGAGGCATTTTTCGGTTTTGCTGCAAACCCTCAGCCACACTGTGTGGGGAGAGGGAGAGGGTTTCAAGGGACACCATTCCCTGTGTCTCAGCAGTGCTGACCTCAGCATCTGAACCGGGAGGAGGCTGATGGACTTCATGCAGGTGGCACACAGATTCCCCTCCAAGATGCCCTCTGCTGTGCTGCAGCATTCCCACTCCTTTCACATTTGATTTTTATGAACAACTGCACAAACAGCTTCTTCCCTCCCTCCCCTACCCCAACTACAGAAGGCAGCAGGATCCTGGCACATTTATTTTAACCTTTTGGTGGAATGGCCACCTCCCTCCCTCACTGTGTGGTTCACAGACCCAGAATTGAGAGGGGAATTGCTGTTCCCCTTAGTAGGCATCCCAGCTCTCCTCTCTGGCTCTGCTCACATGGCTCTTGCAGCCAGCAACTGGTACATGGCATCCCTCCCATGAGGGCAGGAGCTGAAATAGTGATTTCAGTGCTGCTCTCCAGACTTTGGCATCTGGCATGGCTGTGGCACCAAGGGCAAGACACCTTCAGGCAGAGCCAGGCAGTTGTTCTGTTGTGCAGCAGGTTTCAAGTTCCCTGAGGAGAAGTGGACCATGACATTTGGTGGGCTAAAATAATAAGGCTAAACGCCACAGTCTGCAACAAGAGGGCATGGGCCAGGAAGAAGGGAAGAAGATGGGACCCAAGCTCTTGGGGTAACAGTACAGCCAAGCCTCAGCTGCCTCAAGACTACAAAGCCCTTCTCCTCCTGCCATGGATGGGTGGGCTCACCTCATCAAGTAGAGACCTCATACAAAGCTTGGCATGGTCCTGACACCATTGTCACAGGCAACACCCCAGCTATTTGTCCTCCTGAGGCATAGAATGCATCAGCAGCTCCTTGCAGCTCTAGGAGATGGAAGTATTTCCCATGAAACATCTCTGAGCTTAACCTTATGGAGTAGTCACAGGAAGGGTGGCTGTTCTGAGCTGCTGCGAGCTCCCACTGGGACATGTCATAAACCCCCTCTTCCACTTGCTACTGGCATGGGGTCATTCCTGGTGAAAGCAGCTCTGGCAAGAGCACCTTCCCCTCCCACCCCGCAGGATGAGGTAAAGGGCGGTGTTGAGGACTGGAATTTCACTTGTCTCTTTACATGGTGCTGAAGTATAAGCTGGAGCAAGTGTCACTTTGCACAGGTGCAGGCATTGCTCAGGCCTCCAGTGAGGTCTAGCAGATCCTCCAGGACCCATCTGGTCACACTCAGACTCACAAAACATCCACTTCGCTCCAGAGAGATGAGCACACACCATGTGAGTCAAGCCTGGGTTTGGGGATGCCAAAGGCAGCCACATTCAACCTCCTAAAGCTTTGATTTCAAACCAAAAGCTGAGGCATACAGCTGGGTGGAGATGAAGGAGGGGTGGGATCCTGATGCTGCTTTTGCAGGTCTCATTTGGAGCTGCACCAGCACAACCTTCCACAAACAGGCATCATACCCAACCTTTGTCCACAACACCATCCCTGGCAGATCGAGTCTATCAGGTGAATCTCTGCCCAAGTCACGGCTTTGCAGCTTCAGGCTTTAGAAGTGTTAAATAATAATAAGTCGTAGCCTTGCATCTCAGATCAAGCTACTTTTGGATCATCCAAGCCCCAGCTGGGAGTGTTAAACCAGACAGGCAGGACCAGAAAACATTCCCATCCTACCTCTGCAAAGAGGAGCCTCCACTCCACACCCTCCCAGTCTGCCCCTGGGGTATCTGTCTGACAGGCGGAGCAAGGCCTTTGTTGTTTAAGGCAGCCTAATCCTACAACTCTTACATCAGTGGGGCCAAATCCCAGCTCTCTTGATTCTCCCAAGGTTGGATGGACCCTTCTTGATTCCTCCAAGGCTGGGATGCAGCTGGGAAGCGGGGATGACTGCAAGGGCCAAGAGAGGGGACACAGTTCAGGGCCATCACACACTGCCAAGATGCAATAGCTCTTCCTCTTCTTCTGCTTCCCTCCCACCTCTGCAAACCCCTCTCAGCATCGCTGGGTGAGCGAGGCTCAACCCAAAACCTGGCTGCAGCAGGGCTGTACCTGCACATGTTGGTGAGTCACAGCTGGCCGGCCAGATAGACACGCATCAAGCCCTCCCCCACAGCCCCTTCAGCTTCAGCCTCCTTGACATGCCCTCACCAGCAGTTTAAAGAGGACTTCCCCCCTCCACCCCTTTTCTTTTCTGCTCTTTTTTGTCTTCAGTCCTCCTGGTGGGTGGGGAAAATCCCGGGTGTCAAACTTCAAAAGGGAAGCCTGAGTTCACATTGCATTCAGGTCCAATGCGCTGCCTAACCACAGGCTGCTGCCCGCACCCACACCCGGGGCTGGCAGGAGCTCGCGTGGGGCCAAAGGATGTGACCACTCTGCTGCCTCCCCTCCCGAGCCTGGTGCAGCAGGAAACGGCTGTTTGGCTGTCCATGGCTTGTGCACCAGCTAAGCCAGAGATGAGAGGAGGGTTTGGATGTGGAGCACTGCTCAGGGAGGTCACAGGGCTGGGACTCAGTCCCCTGCCAACAAGCCCACTCTAAAAGCAGCGTTCTTGGAATTCGTCTCTGTAGGAAGGACCCCTCACCTTCTCCTTCTCCCTCATCACATCCCTGACTGTAGCTTTGTGGCCCTACCACACATCCCATGAGACAGCTTGGTGGCACAGAACAGCCCTAGGATTCCTCACAGCAAATATTTTGCTTTATGCATTTGAATTTCGCTCTTGGTCTAGTTGATTTTTGCCAAAGGCTGTGCCCACCAACAGAGCAGCCAGACCAAGGAAGAACTGGATCACAGACCAGCAGCACAGGGCCAGATGTGCTCCATGTTGTACAGCCAGGAAGCAGGAGGCACAAGGAGGCAGCTTGTCCTCTGCAAGGGCTTGGGCAGGGATGAAGGCTGGATATAGCCTCCCACACCAAACCTGCTGTGCTGTGCAGAGCTCAGGTGCTCTTTGCACTCTGCAGAGCTAACTTGGGGCAACAGAGCCACCAGCCTCAGCCTTGTATTACTCCCACCCACAGCAGCCCTGGTCCACACAAGCCAGCACCTCTACATCTCCTGGTTTCCAGATTGCCAGAGCAGGGCAGTTTGGACCTGGTGCTTTCATAACAAACCTATTTTCTTTCCTTCAGTCACCTGCAACAAAGGAAACCAGGCACAGGGACAGTCAAAGGAGATGTAGCATCTCTTTGATTTTCTATTGTATTCCTGAATAGTAAGTTAAAGCCTATTCACAGTTGATTTGGTTCTGTTTTCGGTAGCATGAGACTCAGCTCATGGGGAGATGAGCTCTCCCACAGAAGAGCTGGCAGGAGCCAGTCTTGCAGAGTTAGGAGCCAGGCTCTCAGGTCCTGAGAGGTGAGTCAGAAACCCAACACAGAGCAGAAAAGGAGGATGCTCAGAGCACAAGAGTCCAGACCTGTATGCTTACACCCGAGCCCCAGTCAGGGACTGGAAACAGGTTCACTCCCTGCCAGGAGCAGAGAGAAACATCAGAGCAGCATTTTGTTGGAAGGGGATGAACAGGAGCGTGGGAGGATGTGTTGATGCTCCCTCCCTAGAGAAAAAGACAGTTTTCAGTGAGAAAAAGCTGTGCCATTGAGGATGGGAAGCACTGGACAGGGAGTGCTGCAGCCTCTGCTGGTGCCCAGGATACATCAGGGCAGCTCCGACAGCCAGGTTGACCTGCAGAATCCCTGGCAGCCCACCTCTGCCAGCCACCACCTTACAAGTAGAGGTACCATGATTTTAGTCCCACTCTCCTCAGCATTGTTTGGATGCAGTGTCCTTAGCCATGGCAGCCAGCACTGCCTGGGGAGGGCCTCTTACCCCACCTCCACTGCTGAGAACACAGGCTCTCAAGCACCCGTATGGAGCATGGGACCAAATACTGGAATAAACAGGACACCAGCCTACTAAAAGCCTTGAATAATGATTTCTGTACACAGTGCCAGCAATGCAGTTGGGGACACATATCCACTGTGGATAGCTGCTCTCAAAATACCTCCTGCAAGTTCAGTTCCACCAAGATGTTCACCTCCAGCAAGGTGCTCAGCTCCACCAGCCTACAGAGACAGCTGGGCACAGAGAAACAAGCAGCCTCCCTTTCCCACACAGCCCATGCTGCCCAGAAAATATTCAACCTGTGTCTAACATGCGAAAAACATTTCTTTGATTGCATTTACCCTCTGTCCCTCTCCAGGTAAGCA
Source organism: Promerops cafer (assembly GCA_013398275.1). Taxonomy (NCBI): domain Eukaryota; kingdom Metazoa; phylum Chordata; class Aves; order Passeriformes; family Nectariniidae; genus Promerops; species Promerops cafer. The sequence continues at coordinate 635,899 of VZSE01000094.1, forward strand.
GGGACCTCCAAAAATCCCACCATGCAGATGTGGAGAGGGTGCTTGAGCAGTTGCAGTGGAATAAAGCCCTGCTCCAGGATTGCTGGGACAAAACTTGATTTTAAGAAAGTGCTGAAGTTGCAGGGCAGCTTAAGAGAAGGAACAGCCTTGCAAGTGAAGCCTTCCCAAGGAGACACAGGGCAGGAGGTCCCCAGCATCTCCCCAGGGCTGTCCCCAGAATCTCCCCAGGGCTGTCCCCAGAAAACCCTTCAGACCCTGCAATGCCCTTCTAAAGGGGCTTTCACTGCAGGACACTGGCAGGAGGCCAGGAGCCAAGGGAAGGGGGATGCTGTTCCTCCAGCCTGTGAGCCAAGAGGGATGCACGTGACGAGGTGTTGGCTTGGATTTCCAAGCCCTGAGAGAGCACCAGCTGCTCCTGCCCATCCCTTTCCTCCCAAAGAGGCCCACAGATCAGGTTTCCTGGGCTGCCACATCCAGGTGAGTCCCCATAGACCTGGCCAATGCCCCCTTCTCTCAGCCATTCCACAGAGATGCCAGGCGAGCCCTTCAGCAGGGGACTACTGGAGCATCCCTGCCGGCTCCAACTATGTGGGCAAGGGAAGACTGCTCCTCACCTCCCACAGGCCCAGGGGATGCAAGAGGTGTGCTGGGCAGGGACTCACCCCAGCAGAAACCAGATCTGGGCTGCTCCAGAACCAAAAATAACCTGCCAGCTGCCCAGGAAGAGAGGAGAGCCAAGCGCACACAGATCATGCACATGTCAGGAGGGGAGTCATCTGCATCCATCTTCAGGGATAACAGAGGGGAGCATGGGGTTTGGTGCAATTCAATGCATAATAGCAGAACAGCAGCACTAAACAGCCTTCAGGCTTTTTTGGGGCAGCAAAGCAGCAGACGGTTAATACCCCCAGGGTCCTGTCCTCCATCTGGGGAAGAGCTGCCATGCCTGGTTCCTGGGAGCCGCAGAGAGCCCCAGTGCAGCTGTGCCAAGGAGAAGAGACCCCCCTGCTCAGTCCCTCCTGGCCTCCCCCAAGAGGCAGCAGCAGCAGCCAGAGCAGCTGGGAGCCCAGAGAACTTGCATACTCGTGCTGGGTAGGAGGGTGTTCTCCCACCTCCAATCACTCCAGCAGCAATCACCCAGAAACACTCTCCCAGCCTGAGCAGGGGTGAACAGTGCCTGGAGAGGGCTGGAGAAGTAGGAAAGAAAACCTGAATGTGCAAAACAGAGCAAGGAGGAACATCCCATGCCAGCCTCCTGCCAGAGGCTCTTGGTGCAGACACACCTTGTGTTTTCGAGGAGCAGCCAGAGCCCTGATCCTCACAGCTGTCAGGGAAGAGGGGAAGAGCCAAAAGGCTTCCTTGGCTTAGCTGTGATGGGACAGAGAATCTGGAGGTGCCTTTGAGATGAAGGAAGGCAGTCAGACTTCATAAACAACAGCCCTTTGAGCAGACCCAGTCCACATCAGAAATACATGTTTTTCCTAGTCCCATTATTATATACCAATCACTACCGGAACTGAGGAACAGGGTTAGGCTGAAGCAGAAAAGCAGCAGGTAACATTTCTCCATCAACCCATACTTCAAAGAGTATTTTTCCCCTGGTCATTTCCAAATCTACTTTTCTTACTTCTTCCTGCCACCAAGGCACTCACAACTTGATGTTTCTGAACATGACACCTCAGAGTGGGTCAACACCTACCTCCAAACCCCAGCAAGGAACAGAAAGGAACAGAAACTCCAGGTGCAAATCACCCAGCACCTCAACTTCCTCAGCCTCCTGGAGGCACCAGCACTGCTCATCTCCAAGCACTGTTACCACAGCCCAGGGGAGGGCATTCCCAGGGCACACCTCATGGAAAAGCTCTATAAAATGGGGCCAAGTCCTCAGCAGGTACAAGCTGACCTCAGCGAGCAGAGCCACAGCAAAGCTGACCTCATGGGGAATGCAGAAATGTTTCCAACCAGATTTGAGAGGGAAGCTGGCATGAACAACACAAAGGTGCAGCGCTGCAGGATGCCAGCGTTTGCATTCACGCCACCTCCCAGGGTTGTGCACGGGATCAGGGCTGCTCCCACTTTTCTGAGCCAGCCCCTCTGGGCAGGAGGAGACAAGCATGAGCTCCACGTTCCTGGAGCTGCAGTCCTCCCTTCTCCAGTGGTGGGAGAAGAAAACAACATCAAACAAGTTTTGGGCTGTCGCTTCCTGGCACCCTTGGCAGTGCTGCCCATGCCAGCACAGCGTTCTTCCACCTCCTTCCCATTGCTGGGGCTGGAGAGAGAGAACGAGTGGCTCTGATTCCCAGCCTGGGGGTAACAGTGGCTGCAGAAGGATGAAACCATTTCCTCTCCATTTCCCAGCTCTGGGCCACTGCAACAGCCAGCAGGGAACATCTCCTTCCTGCTGTCCCAGCTCCTTGTGCAACAAGGACTGGATGAAACCCCTGCACAGGGCTGTCACTTCCATGGGAAAAGCTCATCTGGGCAGGGTGGCAGAGGAAGCCCTGGCACCTCACAGCTTCATTGTTATCTCCCTGGAATTGTTTGCGCAGAGCTGCTCTGTCCAGATCTTCCTGCCTCTTGCTCGAAGGAGGAAGGCACCAGCCCATCTCCCACACCCAGACTTTGTTGGCTCTGCTTCATCAAGAGAACTTCCATCTCTCTGGTTGCCATCACTAAGTCTTCTGGGCCAGAGGGTTTAGCACCCAGCATTGCCCACTCTGCCCTACCGGTCTTCCTGCTGTGGAGAAAACCCTTTAACTCTGTTTTCCAGTCTGGGTCCCCAAAGCACTGACCAGGGATTAAGACCTCCCTGTCCTGACCCTCAGCATCCCAAAGTGCTAACTCAGACACACAAAGAAAGCAGAAGCTCCACACTGGTGATCTGCACTATCTAAAAGCCTTTTATTTCATTTTGCTTGCTCTCTCATTTTAAGCTAGCCGCCAATACCTTGGGAAACACAGGCTAGAGAGACTTAGGATTTATTTTTGAGAGCTTAACATCCATTATGCTCTTAAAAAATTTATGCCCTTAAGCATCTCCACAGTGGCTGCTGAACACCCATTAAAAAAATTTCATCCATTGCTTAAGCTTGACAAGTCTCACCTTCAAGAGATACCCATAAAGACCTGACAAGACAACTCAGCTTGAGCCCTGGGCTCCTAAGACCTGACCATACCACAAACAGCCCTGGGAAAGACATTATCCCCCAAGAGAGCAAGACACCAGAGGTGAGGTTTATATCCCAGAGCAACCATGATGCGCTGACTTTGCCACAGACGACCGTGGCAGGACAGCTTGATGTGTCAGTTGGAAATGCAATTAACTTCGATGTGCAAGGGGATAAGGGAAGAACTGAGGTTCCTATGGATGCAGTTGCTTGGTTCTTAATTCCTCTAGCAACGCTAGCCTAGCAATGTTATCCACATTTCATTTCTACCCTTGCCAGAGTCAAAGTTCCCTTCAGCCTTGGGGATGCCTGTGCATATGGGAAAGTGACACAGTGTAAAAAGTGCCACTGCACCCAGGAGCTGTTTGCAAACAGCTTCACCTCCAAGACCCCCAACCCACAGTTCCTGCTGCCTCCTCCAGCAGCTGCATTTCACCCTTTGGGGCTTCTGCTCCAACATCAGACAGGAAGGGTCCAGGCTCAGCCTTAGTCTGAGCATGACTGTGTCAGAAGCAATCAGATCGGGGGGTGTGGAGGGGTGCACACCTCAGCAGCCTCAGTGCAGGGCTCCTTAGAGGCACCTGCTGCAACACAACCATCACAATGTGTTAGGCAGCTGTAAGGCTGCTGGTACAAGGCTCCCAAATGGCAGGCAAGGGATGAAAAGCAAAAAGGAATAAGCAACAGAGCTAAGACAGGCCTGTAGGAGAGCTTTCCCGTGCCCTTCTCCACCAGAGAGCTTCACCAGGTCTCTGTAGAGCCCATAATTTCCCCTCAAATGCTGTATCAGGGTTCACACAGCCCTGTAGGCAGGTTCCCTGCTGGGCCAGGCACAGCACACACATGTACAGGAGCTGTTTGCAAGACAGCAACTTGCCAGCTGTTGCATTGCAGCACCAAGGAGCACAGGGAGCGAGTGACTGGACCAAGGTTCAGCACAGTATACAGCACCCACCACCTCACCTAGCCTCTGAACAGACTCTGGAGAACAGCCAGGCACAGCACAAGGTGTCAGACTGAGCCCCTACCAGCTTCCCTGCATCCCATAGGATCCTCGTTGTTTACAGTTCACCATAAAGGTTGCACTGGTGTTCCATAGACTGCTGTGAACTGGCAACAGCAAGGGCAGGACCCCTTATGGTCCCTTGTCTCAGCATCCCTGAGGCAGCAGGCTGGCTGCATCCACAGCACAGTAGCATCATGGGCTCCCTGCAGCCCAGGTTCCTTGAGGGATGCAGCAGCCAGCAGCTCACCACAGGCAGCCTCTCCCACTCCACTATTTCTTCCTGCACAGAAAAGGATGTGATACAGACTGCTGCAGTCCAAAGGGGTCTTTCTGCCGCCCTCAGCGTGTCCAAGAGGTCACAGCTGCATGGGTTGTGCTCCAGCACCCAACCACACAAATCCCCACACACAGGGCATCCAGGGCCAGGCACAGCAGGGCTCTCCAGATACAAGCTCTGATGGGCTTCAGCCCTTCTGCTCCCACCATGTCACTCATGCACTAGGAGCTTTCTGCACCCCAGGGAAGAGTTCCTCTGCTCTGGGTATGAATTTCACCCAGACAACTCCAAAACCAAACAAGACCAGCAGCTCTACTAACTGCCAGCCACGCTGGACCAGGCACCAGGCTGGAAGCATTTTGGACACTATCCTGAACTCATAGCACAGACCAGTTAGACCCCAGTTCCAGGCAGGAGCATGTGTTCCCAATGCTCTTTCCAACACCCATGCTCATGAAGGAAAAAGGATCAAGTACAGCCCCTCAGCAGGCAAACATCCAGACTGTGAGGAGTCTGAGCTGCACCCAAAAGCCCAGGAGCGAAAGGCTCAGCCAAGAACGCTGGGCTGATCTCTGCCACCCAAGCCCTTCCTTTGCCTTCTCGCTGGTGACAACCCACATGTGAACCGCAGCGTGTGACCCTGGGAAGCAAAGGGAGGCCTGGGCCACCTGCCCCAGAGCATCACCCAGCATCAACTAGCTCAGCTGCCAGCTCCCTGCAGCACCACAGCCCCCACACACACACCAGTTGCGTTTGGGTGGTTATTCCTGCTTTTCCAGTCAGCAAGGTTCCTGTGCTGCACTCCACCAGCCTCTCTCCAGCACATTCACCTGGCAGAGAGATTTCTGCCGAGGCTCAGAGGGGCATGGAGGCAATGACCACCAGCGCAGGGAAGCAGGGACAAAGCAGTTGAAACCAGCCAATGCCAGGCTGCAGCTGTCCAGTTTCACTGGGACAGATGTTTCACAGGCACCCCCACCACGATCCCAGTACAGGGTCGCCCACCCAGCTGTGGCCCTCACCACACACCCACGGCAGCCCCGGCTGCCCCACAGCAGGCGGGAGCTGCTGAGCGCTGGATGCTCCGCAGTCATCTCCCTCCAGGTTTGCACAAGCTGTCTAGAGGTAGCTGCTGGCGAGGGGCCAGGCAAGCCGCGGTGGCTTTGATGTGGGTGTCTGCTGGGCACATGCCAGGGCCGGGCCAGGGTGTTTAGCTGGAGGCACCGGGTGCTAGACTGAATTATGCCGGAGGGAGGAAGAAATCTCCAGGTCACGGCTGTGCCACAGTGGCATGAGAAATCTGCCGCGCTGCCCACGTCGTCACTACGCCACACTTCTCTCCAGAGCTCTTTATCTGCGGCGACCATGAGCGGGGATGTCTCCCCTGGAAGGAAATAGATTTTCCGTGGCATGAAGAGCGCTGGGGGTTTCGGCACTCACACCCCGGCAGCTCCGGGCTCCCAGACAGAGAGTGCCGGGAGGAGGATGCTCTGGCGCGGATGCAGGACCAGAGCGGTCCAGCGCAGCGCAGCAGCCCCGCGGCGGGCGGGCCCAGCACCGCGCCGGCTGGCGATGCCCAGGCGCCGAAGGAGTTACTGAGAGCGGGAGATGTCGTTAATAAGGGAGGCCACGCGAGTGATTTTTATCTTTAAAAAGCCCACAGCCCGGGTTGCACGGCTCCGCTAGGGAGCTCGCTCGGGCACAGCCACTGCTCCTTTAAGGTATATAACAACAAAGTGGGTGAACACGCTGGCTCCTCCCCGAGCCGGCACATTCCCTCCGGGTCCCCCCGCCCCAACCACGAGTGGCAGCGGGGACCCCCACGCCAGGCCCCGGACTACCAGTCCCGGCACACCCCGGGGGTTTGCTCCCTGCCGGGGATTGTAGTTCTGCCGCCGTCTGTCCGTCCATCCGCGGGGCGCCGTAAGGCCAAGCTGCTCCCGGCCGGAGGGGCTCTGCTCGGGAAAGGCTGGAGGTTCCATGACAGACGAGCAGCCATTAACCCTTTCGGAGCCCCGCGCCCGCTAGCAGCACTCCTGGAGTCACTTTCAGCGGGGAAGGGGATCCCCACTGGGACCCCACCACGCCCGAGCCAAACTTCCATTGAGCACCCCAGCATTCATTCCCCAGGCGAGCCACAGGTCCAACTTTACTCCAGTTTTTAGCCCAACTGGCCTCCCTACAGATTTGGCAGGAACAGAGTGTTCGGTTTGGTTGCCCTCAATGCCAAGCGTCACGTGGCACCCCAAGCCCTGGGCAGGTCATGTCACTGGAGATGAGCAATGCCCACCACAGGAGTCACCCAAGGGTCCCCCACACCAGACACTGCCTGTGTGGTAAGACAGGCCCTGCCCTGCTCTGATGAGTATCTAGAAACCATGGGACAGGGGAGATGGGAGGGGAAACAGAGGCAGGATTAGCCCTAGATCACAGGTGCCTGGTCTCCACCCCTCCCAGAACCCTACAGCAGGTGATGCCCAGCCTCCTCCGAGCCTGCTGCTCCCATTGCCAGCAGGGAGCACGATTACAAATCCCACTCAGTCCCCAGCAAGTCCTGTCCTGCTCCACCCAGGACAGACAGGAACAGGATTTGCAGGTAAGATCCCTCATTCATGCTGGTGTTGGAGACAGACTTCCCAGTTTGGGTAAGGACTGTGCTCCAGCACAGCCTCATTTACAGCTGTAACTCAGGGTCAGACCAAGTCCAGGGATCAACTCTTGGCTACACAGCAATAAAGACTGCAGGATATCTGACCTAGCAATTAAAATAAGGTCTCTATCAGATACCACAGCCCAGCAAACAGCACTGGTTGCCCAGGGCACCTCATGGCTCCTGGAAGTGATGCTTTGGGGCAGCAGAAGGAAGACCCCACAGGAGCCCCAGAGAGCCACCAGCTGCCAAGGGAGTCCCCTGGCACAGACTTGCTTTCTCTCCCACAGTATCAGAGGAACTCCCAGGATCCCACATAACCCCAGGAGAAGGGTGAGCACCACGTCTGTCAGGGGGGTTTAATGAGCTCCTTGGCTGGCAGGGCCCAGGGGAGCATCCAGTCCAAGGTGTGAAATGCACACAGGAAGGAGTAGACCCCAACTTCATCCTCTCTTCCAGAAAGGGCAGCTCCTGAGCTTGCTGCACACCATTATCTTGCAGCTTTAGCATCCTGCAATGGTTTTGCCAGAAATCAATGGCCTCCAAAAACCAGAAACAAGGAGACAAGGCACCAACAGCAACCAGCACAGCTGGGCAGGTTTGTTAGAGACATGGGGAAGTGCCTGTGCCAGGAGCTTTAGAATGCTGCCCCTGGAGAGCATCACACAAGGAGCTCTGGGCATGAGATGAGCCACACAATTCACACCAAGACCAACCGGGACACTGCAGCCTCTCCATGAACACCCACAGCTCTGCTTACACCATCAGAAGCTCATTCCCCTCCTCAGCTCTAGCTAGGAACAGATCTGCTACTGTAGTTTGACCTGTGGGCACAGCAAGCCATCAATGGGCTAAAATACATCAGCACAGACAGAAACCCCCTTCTCCTTTGGGTCACATCACCAGCTGGCCAACAGAGCCAGCATTTTCCACCTTGCAGCAGGATAAGCAGAGGCCATTCAGAAGAGGATCAGCAGTAGGATCCTGGTAGCAATCACCTCCTCAATTCCACCCTTTCAGGATAAGTCAAAAGAAGAATCATACAATTCCCATCCAGGGGACCTCCCAACACCACAGTAGGAGCACAGAAGGCACCGGGAGAGGTTGTAAGCACCACATGAGGCACAGGTGCTTGGCCACACAGCAGCGAGAGGCCATGAAGCAATGGCAGGGAAGCTTACAGAAGCACCCATACTGCACAGCAGTTCCCAGGAACACAGGAAATGAGTTGGTGAATTTAGGTAGGAGCAGACCAAATCAAAATACTGAGCATGTCATCCATGTCCAGTGCCATGGTGGTGCTTGGGAGGCATTATACAGCTCCCCACCTAAAAGCATGGAGAAAACATAATTAAATTGATGCTTTTTCAGTATGGTTTCAATCCCTTTTTCTCCAGGACTTAATACAAAGTATTTGACTGTGATACCAAAGCTGAGAGAAAGAGCTGACAGCTACAACAGCGAGGTGACAGCCCTACCCACAGCCCACTCAATCAATACAGATGGATATGCCTCTCCAAGGGCTGCTGGCTTTGGAAGCTGACATGCCCCATTCCCCACACGCTGCAGCAGAACCTGTGGGTCTGCCCTAAAAGTCCCCCCAAGATGGGGAGCAGCCTGGGGAGCCAGGCAACATTAAGCTTGCCCAGCACAGAGTAGAAGGTGGCGGAAGCCAGCCCTGCTTCAAGAGCTCAGCCTGAAAACCTTGTTCTGGCTTGTTTTCCCACTAGCTTTGGGTGCCTGACTTGTAATAAGTAAGCCTGAAAAGCAGGCTCCTTTTCAGACATGCCAGGCACTCACAGCTCCAGCTCATAGACACATCTCCAGGGAGTCAAGTTCCAGGTGCACCCAAAAAAACTCATGTTTCAGCCAATACCCAAAGGCCTCCGTTTCCTTGTCTGAGAAAAGCTGGGCAGTGCCCAGGCCCAGGACTCCAAGGCTCAAGGGGAAATTGCTTTATAGCAGCCAGTCTAATTGCACTGAAATTATGAGATCAAGCAGTAAATTCACGTCTGTGTTCGTTGCTCTGGGTGGCAAAGCTGCACTGGCAAGCGCCTGATCTCCAATCGCTGCAAATTCACGTTTCATTGGAAAGGGAAGGAGGGGGTTAATGAAGGAGAGCATTGCCAGTTGGAAGTGCTACCTAAAAAGGGTTTCTCCTACTAGCTGAAGCAAAATGGTTTCTCTTGCCAGCTTGTTTACTCTGCAGCTGAGAGCAGCGGACCGCCAGGTTTTGCTGCTGGATCCTGCTGCAGGATCGACGGCTGCAAAACCAGCCCTGGCACCAGGACATCAGCAAGGCTGGACCAGATGTGGTACAGCTGCACCATCCCCAGCCCAGGAGTAGCCCCACAGTGCCCACATTACAGGCAGTCCCCAGGAGCAGCATCATCTACACCAGAAAATGTGCAGCTCAACACTCCAGAGAGCAAATCCTGGGCCTGTCCTCTTCTCCTTCAGAGAAATAACAGTCCTCACCATATAAAGGCCAGGTAAAAGCTGGAATTACATTTAACCAAGATGGTTTTACATGAACTGTCCACTACAGCAGTAGGGTCCTTAGGGGCCTTGCCCATGGGAAGGGTACCCAAACCCCAACACCAGGGAACTGAGATGCTGGACAGACACACAGGTTTTCCTGAGAGAGGCAAGCACCAAACCCATCCTACCCCACCTTGCTGCTTCAGAGCCAGAAAATGGACAGGACTCGTTATCCTCTTTAGAACAGCAGAGCTTGCAATCATGTGCCAAGACAGGTTATCAGAGATTTTGGAGTCCACAGGCCAAACTGAAGCAGCATGGCTCTTGCAGTGCACAGCCCATCCCAGCTCCAGGATTAAAGCCACCGTGTCTGCAAACAAAACATTGGCACCTGCCAGGAGAGCCAGCTGGGGAGGAGAGCCAGCCTGCAGCTGCTGCAGCCCTGCCGGCCACAGCACGGTGCCCAGCAGTCAGTGCCAGGATCAGGCCCACATTTTATAGCCTTTATATTAATTATCCAGAGTCTAAATAAGATTAAAGTTTTAATTCCGTCTTCATCTCCTAGAGGCTCCTGCTGTGCTCTCGGGTTTTCCTGGTGCCACGAAGCTTCTCAGGCAGTTACAGCAGAGGGCACTTCTCTGACAGCCAGAGACAGCAGCAGCTCCTGCATCCAGGGCTGCCCCACAGTGCCCAACCAGCCCCAAGGATGCACCACCCTCTGCACCTCCACAAACCCAGCACTGCTGCAAGCAGAGCTCTGCAAAACCTGACCCTTCACTGAAATCCACGACTTGAGGCCAGCTGGGCCACTCTATGATTAAAAAGCAAGAGGGCCAGCACTGGGCAGTGTCCTGAGGCCACGCTCAAGTCATGGGTGGGAAGAGGAGCAGGAGCTCGAGGCAGAGAGTGTCTGCCAGGGCAATGCTTTGTGCCTGGCCCCATCTGTGCTGCCCAAGCCACCCCATCACAGTCGGCCAATGGGCAATTCAAGCTCTTAGCCTGGACCACCTAGGCTGGAGTTTTACAGCTGGAGATGGGTCAGAGAGCAGCAAATGCCAGCTGAGCAGGAGAAGAAATCACTGCCTGCACTGGCTGGGTGGAGGATATGGCCCAGGTTGGCAGCAGCACTTGCTGCCCTGGTTCCCCAGTGCCCATGAGAACAGAGAAAATGCTGCAGAGCTGCAGCTGTGGCTCAGTCCACAAGCACAAACCCCAACAGCCCATGATGGCAGAGCCTTTGATCTCGCTGAGCAGCAGCAAGACCTGGCTCAAGCCACCAAAGGACCCAAAGCTCAGCACTGACCTATGCAATGTGTCCAAACCTAATCCCGCTGCACCCCGTAGGATCTGCACAGACCAGCTCCAGTTATCACCTCCTAAACCTCCTGCTGCTGTGCAGCCACAGCCCTTGAAAAGCCAACTTGCAGCCAGGGAGAATTGCAAGGGAGAGAGCCTGGTGGAGGAAAGGACGGACACAGCATAAACCCCCATCTCCAACACTGCCTGTACCCACTGCCTTGAGCTACAACCACCCCTTTGGACAGGGTTGTGATCACTTTTTATGTTATGAACAAGAGCATCCTAACGAGAGCTTGGGAATGCACAGAGTATCATTCACCCCAGTTTGCATGGCTGAAGGCAGTTCGTGGAGAAGGTTGCTCCATGAACATGCAGGACTTAGCCAGCTGCCCCTCAGGGAGCAGTGAGCTGCCCCAGCTCAGCTGCTGCCCCAACCACCCTTCCACAGGAACAAAATCCTCTGTGGTGCTGGGTCTGCTCCCATTCCCTTCAGTGGATGACATGGTCAGGCTGAGCCAGCAGAATACAGCCAGGCCAGGAAACAAGAAAAGGCCTCCAAGCATCCCCCTCAAAGCCCCCCATGGAGCCCAGGTTTTGCACAGTGAGCTCAAGACCCCAGTGATCACCTTGTGTCACTGCCCCTGTGGTTTGGAGTTTGGGCTGCACAGCAGGAGCAAGGGCTTCAGAGGTTTTCTTTCTAATGGGCTTCCCACCACACGCAGACATGAGGCTGCCCATAGCCAGTGTTAAGGTATGTATGCCAGCGTGACCCCAAGGCAGGCACCCAGCCTGGAGGACCTCTGCAGTCAGTGGAGAAACCCCCTCCTCTCTCCCCTACCTTCTGCTTTCTACAGAAGATGCCGTTTCAGAAGCAGCTCCCATTGCCCCAGCACTGCAGTCCCTTCCCGGCTACCCATCTCAGAGCCCTTTCTCCCGCCCAGACACTGCAGCCTCCTGCCCTGAGCCCCCCAGCTCTTACCTGGTGGACAAGGGCTACTCCTCTACGGTGTCACCAGCTTCGGTGGGTGCTACTGCTCCCCGGGGGCAGTGATTCGTCTCTCCGTGACTGGGGCTTTTAAGCAACAAACGTGGGAACACCGCTGAGTCTCTGCATCCCCTAAACCCACCCCTGAGCCCCTGCAGTCCCTAAACCCCCCGGGACCAGCCCAGACCCCTCCCCACACACCCTTCTCTGAGAAAGAGCTGGGGCCGCGCTGCCCTGCAGAGCCAACACTGCCGTGTGCCCCAAGGCGGGACGGAAGGCCTTAATTGGCCCGTAATTAACCCGAGCGCGGTCCTGCTCTCACTTTGGGGGAAAACCAGGTGTGATTGGGGCACCTGGTGAGGAGTGAGTGATACTCGGTCCTGCCCCCACGTCGGGGGAAGCCCTGACTCCCCTCCAAACGCGGGGTGATGACGGGAGCTCTACAGGCAGGACAAGAGGTGTCCCCGCCGGGGGCTGTCGGGGCGCGGGGGGATTCGGCAGTACTGGGGTGCGGCCAGCACCTGAACCGGGAACTGCCGGGGTTAGGACAGCCCAAAGCGGAGCGGGGCATCTCACCGCACCCCCGGGGATGGGATCCCCAGAGGGTGCCGCTACCACCGAGGGTCCTGCTGAAGATACGCGGCGCCTCAGGGGTGTCACAGGGCGGGACGGGGCGGGGACTGCCGCGCCCCCGCCCCCGCGGCTGCTCGGGACCGCCCACCGGGGCGGGCACCGCCCCCCGCTCACCTGTGCGA
>VZSE01000101.1:0-10681 GCA_013398275.1 Promerops cafer
CGCCCTCGGGTATCCCGGAGCAGTTCTGGCTGCCAAATCGTGGCCTTCTAGAAAGGGTTTGCTCTGCTAATTAACGGCTCCAGTATTCCTGGGAGCATTTAGATGTGACAGCGATGTTGCATCAGTAGTGTTAGTGTATAAATATTGTTGTGTAACTGGGGGAGAATAGCTCAGCTGTGAACTTTCATGTGATTGATTCAGGTGGATATATGGGAGGGGCGGGGGGAGGTTTTGGAGCAGGAATCTGTTGTGCTGAAGGGGGGGTATTGTAAATATTTCTGTGCTCAGCTCGCTCGTGTAGCTTCTTGAGCTGAGCTGTGTAGAGCTTGAACGGCCTAGTACTGTAACTAAAAGTACTAAGGTTGATTTTTCGGTGGTGTTCGGAATCGTGGTGTTGCGGGGGGTGGGTTTCTGTCTTGTTAAAAAAATCAAATGTATGTTGTTTTAAAATTGTTGCATGTTCAATTCAAACTTTTTAACAAGTCCTTGATGTTTCAATTTAAAAGTGACCAGTGGGGCTGAGGCTGTGTCCACTGAGGCTAAGATGACTGCCTTTCCTGGCCATGGCTTTTCCATACATTGTGTGACCCTTGCCCTATGACCCTTTGGCTGACCTTACCGGAAGCCATGACGACAGCAGCCTTTTGCCATTAGACGCAGGGTGATGGTGAGGATTCCAAGGGTTAGACAAAACTGGTTAAACTGAACTAGGTGACTGTTACCTTGCGTGTTTTGTGGCCAAACCACCACCAAAAACCTCATACTGTGATGTAAGTACTTAGTGTAACTAGTAAACGTTTTTGTAAAATGTAGAAATGCATGTAATCAGTTAAGTTTTATATTTTACAATGTTCTGTAAAATAAAACTTAGCAAGGTGAATCTAATAAGGAGCAGTCACTCTCTAACAGATCTTAGGAGCACAGACTTGTAGGATGTTAGTCTGTTTGATTTGCCATTAATATAGATCATGGCAAAATTGCAAAGTTTATTGGAGGCTTAGCAAAATTAAGTCCTACTCCAGTAAATATGACTGTTAAACTAACTTTTTCAGAACATTGAGCTTCCTTCATGCTAGGAGACGACCTAACTTTGTTTCTTTGTACAATCAAGGTGGGGGTGGTGGCGGATATAGCAGTCGGAGACAATCGGGACGAGATAAATACGGACCGCCCGTTCGTACAGAGTTCAGGCTGATTGTTGAGAACCTTTCCAGTCGCTGTAGTTGGCAGGATTTAAAAGTAGGTATTGATGTTCTGTGTGGAGTCTGTTGTGAATATCAGGAAGCAATAGCTTCCTTGAATAGCAATGTTGATTTTGTTGCAGCAGAATAATTAAGAAGTGTTTGTGCGCATTGAGTGCTGCTTGCAGAGCCCCCTGGTTCTGTAACTGCCCTGTGCTCCCCGCAGGATTTCATGAGGCAGGCTGGGGAGGTGACCTATGCAGATGCCCACAAAGAACGTACAAATGAAGGAGTGATCGAGTTCCGGTCGTACTCGGACATGAAGCGTGCCCTGGACAAGCTGGATGGCACAGAGATAAACGGCAGGAAGATCAGGCTGGTGGAGGACAAGCCACGCTCCAGCCACAGGCGATCCTACTCTGGCAGCAGGTCCAGGTAACTCGGGGTACATGCTGGTCACTGCACCAAAAATGGTTACAAGCAGCATGGGGATGGGTACCCTACCTGCAGAAGTTACCTTCAGCTGATGGGTTAGGAATAGGAGGAGGCCTCAGTGTAGAAGGAAATATTTTACGTCATACAGCAAAGCCAGATTTGGGCAGTTGGCATGCAAAACCTCAGATGTGATTCACTGGCAGTATGTTGAACCCACCCTGGTGGGACCACCCTTGCTCTTGAGAAGTTCTGTAGCAGTTTTCTCTGTCAGATTATGCTACTAGATAGCACAGTGTATTGGGTGCAGTCAGGAAGATTCTTCCCTGTGTGGAAGGATTTCCCAGAGAAGCTGTGGCTGCCCCTGGATCCCTGGAAGTGTCCAAGGCCAGGCTGGATGAGGCTTGGAGCAGCCTGGGACAGTGGAAGGAGTCCCTGCCTATGGCAAGGGGTGGAACAAGGTGATCTTTAGGATCCCTTCCATCCTATACTTGATGATGGAGGGCACAGGCAGGCAAAGAGAAAGGGAATGACATTTTAAATGCCTGCAGGTCACGATCCAGAAGACGGTCTAGAAGCAGAAGTCGGAGAAGTCGGAGCAGCCGCAGCAGATCCCGTAGTGTCTCCAAAAGCCGTTCCCGGTAAGTGCCCCAGAGTTAACGCTGCCAGTGCAGGAACTCCCTCGCTGACAGATGTTTACAGCTGCTGCAAGTGCACTGCAGGCCATGCAGAATAAACACTCTCTCTCTCTCTCTCTGAAAGATCCAAATCCAGGTCACGAAGCAAAGACCGCTCCCGTTCCCGATCCAAAAGCAGAAAGTCCAGATCAAAGAGCAAATCCAAACCCAAGTCTGACAGGGGTTCACGCTCGCACAGCAGATCCAAGGAGAAGTCTGAGAAGTCCCGGTCCAGATCCAGGTCCAGGTCCCGATCTCCCAAAGAAAATGGTAAAGGGGATGCTAAGTCTAAGTCCAGGTCCAGGAGCAGGTCTCGCTCCAACTCGCCGCAGCAGCAGCCATCTGCCAAGGCTCGCTCCGAGTCACCGCCCAAAAGAGCGTCCAGGTCCCGCTCCAGGTCCCGCTCAAAGTCCCGCTCGCGATCAAGATCCAGTTCAAGAGATTAGGACTACAACTCTCTTCTCACCTTGCACACTATTACGGAACATTTTCCTACCTGTCAGGCCATTAGTGTTATGTTAGTACTTCAGAAGTTGGTTTTTTTCTCTTGCAGGAGTGAATGGCCTAAGAACTAAGGCATAAGGCATAAAGGTTTAATTTGTATCCCAAATTTGACAATACCGGGTGGAATGGTGGTACAAAGCAGGAAGAGTCCCCATTTTGTAGAAATTGAGCCGAAAGTTTGATTTTATAGCATTTCTGCAGGAGTAACTTAACTACTCTTAAATGCAAAGTGGTTTTTATATTAAAAATAAACTGAATATAAACAGGCTTAAATATGGGCTTTTTGAAAGTATCCTTTTTTCCTATTTTTTTCATGGCATTAGAACTATGGATGTCATTAGCTTCATAGGTTTCAGCTTGCTGCCAAAGGCAGGATTGCCTTGCTGGGCAGGTCACGCAGTTTATCTTAATTTCGGAAGCCGGCGGCAAACTGTATAAACCAGTAACAGTACTAGGAAGACTTTAGACCAGCAATAAACTCAAGTTGGAGGACTTAGGTTGTACCTTGACTTGCCAAAAGAACATTCCCCCCATACTGAGACTGTATTAAAGGTAACAAAGGTACTCTGGAACCTGTACCCTACAGTATTGCTGAAAACCCCTTTGTTCCAGACTTGAAAGAATAAAAGCTTTCTGACATTTCTTGCCTGAATCTCAAGTGTCACTGTTGTCAGATACGAAGGTGTCTCTTGGCTGTGGTCCAGGTCATTGGTATGCTGTATGGTTTGTCAGCCTCTGAATCCCCACTGGATATGAAACCCAGGTAAAGAAATCTGTCTTCCCTCCCCTTTGACTCACTTATGTTAACGTTTTGCTTCAGACTAGGAAAACTATAATACTCTTGTGTGTAGGTCCAAACTTTATTGGCAATGTAATCTCTTGGAGCTAGAGTTCTAGTTTTAACAAAGGCTTTGCTAAACCACAGTTGCCAGTTCACTTAAATTGTGGAATAGGACTTGTCCCAAAAATTCCCCTTTATAGTTATATTGATTTTTGTAACATGCAGTAGCAAACATTAGAACTGCCTTGTACTCTTTATACAACGTGTAGTTTGACTTGTATAAAATTAAATTGGTGACTGAAACTCTTTGTGTTCATTGCAGTGAAATGGGATTCTTGCTCTGCCTTGTGCTGGGGAAATCAAAACTTACCCTTATTTTATGGAAAAAACTTAGTGAGAGACTTGGTAGCTCTTGACAGGCTCTTGGTGGTGTGCTTGAGACCAGCACAAGCTCTTTGTGTCCCAGTGTGTCACTTTGTCCTTTGTGCAGGTGTGGCTGGGTGTGACAGCTGCACCTCTGGTCCCAAGTTACACACGCGCCTGGAGGAACTGGGTTAGCACAGGGCATGTGTGAAATGTGACTTGATGCCAACTTGTCTTTCCTGCAATTTCTTTATGCTATAAACAATTCTGAAATTCAGTTTCTCAGTTTGCTGATCTCAGCACGGCTGCATTTTGCCTGTTGCAGGTGAGTGTCCATGCTAGTGGCAGAGGGGGTGTAGGGAGAGTGGTCAGTTGGAGCTCACGTTCCTGGAACCTGGAGTGGTTCCGTGCCTGGTGTTGCTGTGAGATCAGGACACCAGCCTGGGTGCTGCAGTGTTATCTGTACCCAACCCAGGTGGTAATTTGTGATAAGGAGCTTTTGGGTTAAATTGGAGCTGTTTGCTGAGGGCGGTGTATTTCAGCATGAGTAGAAAAATGGTGTAACAGTGTTGAATACTGCAGGATCTCTGATGGGAGGGGAGTACTCAGGGTTTCTACAGAACTCAGACTGGGCAAGAACAGTTAAGTTCAGGTTTACAGCCTAAGATGCATTTGCAGATGTACTTGAGCTGTTTTGGTTATACTTTTGATCATGGAGTAGGTCAGGCTTGAGAGGGAACTGCTTCTCTTTGTAAAACAACTTCACAGAGGATTGGTAAAATACACATCACACTCCTCAAAAGAAGGATTGAGCTTGGAGCTCAGCAGGTTGAAAGGTACATGTGCACATTCCCAGTATAAGATGTTGACCATTATGTTTTCTGTAGATACAATCCCTTCTTTTTAAAACTGACCCCAGTGCCAGCCCAAGGATGTCCTGGCCACTCCGAGGCCATGGGCACCCCAGCCTTGGTCAGCAGTGCAGAGTGATGCTCTTGAGCAGCTTCCCTCAGCTTTCTGAGCTGAGATTGCTGTGGCAGAGGTTATGTTTAGAATCCTCCTTATTCATAAATTACAGGGAGGGGCCAGATTGCATTTAACCAATTTACCTGAAACTCCTTTAAATATCAAGGTTTCTTTCTGTGTCACTGGAGCCTCATTGTGTGTCTCCCTTGGCTGCTGCACTTCCCTGTGCAAATGCAGCAGGGATTCCTTGGCATGTCTCATCCTTCTGGGGTGGGTTTCCTCCAGAACGCCAGGAGGGTTTTGGTAGTGCCAGATCCTGAGCCAGGCAGCGATGGGCATGCCTTGTGATAATGCTGTAAGGAACTAGCAAAACCCAAACACCCTCAGTGTTCCAGCTCTGCCAGCAGCAATTTCTGTGGGAGTGGAACACTCTGAGCCTGGTGTGTGTTGGTCATCACAAGTGTGATCATTCCTGAGATCTCTTCTGGATGTGATGAAAGGGGTTGGGATAAATCTCCATACAAGAGTAAAAGGCTACAGGACCTGCATGCTGGCTGCATGTGCTTTGCTTTGCCTGCAGTAGCAGCAGTAGTTTGATGAGGAAACCACCTGGCATTGTCCTAACTCATTTTTTAACCTGACCCTGGAAACAACCTTTTGGGGATGTGCTTCAGAATTGGGCTACCTGACTTTTGTTGTTGTTCTTGGATTTTTGTGGGGTTTTTTGTGGTTTTGTTTTTCTTTTATATATTTTGCATTTGGTATAATCAGTATAAATAAAAATAAAATATAAATGTTTTGTCTTTAAAAAGACAAAAGAGAAACCTGCCTTCTCATCAAATGTGGGGTGCAGGATTGACAAAATCTAAGTGTCCTGTAGCAAATCCTGAAAGAGAAATCAACACTACCATTAAAAGTGAAACTTGGAATCTGGGAATGTATTTGCAGAGTCTGGTCCTGGCCTTTTCCTATATTTGAAAAAGCATCCCTCCCTGTGTTTTGGTTTGTGACCTAAATGCAATTTTGTCCTTAAATCATAGAATTACAGACTGGTTTGGGCTGGAGGCACCTAAAAGACCATCCAGTCCCACCCCCTGCCACGGGCAGGGACACATGCCACCAGGCCAGGCTGCTCCAAGCCCCCTCCAGCCTCGCCTTGGAGACTTCAGGGAGGGGGCAGCCACAGTCTCTATTTGATTCACTTCTTATTTGATTCTCTGTCAGGAAGAGTTATGTTGCTGTAAGGAAGGGCACACCTTCTGTGTCTGATGTACACTGAAATAAGTCTCTCACCTTGCAATATCACTGCTTGGAGCAGAGCTGAGGGGCCTGAGTAAGTGACCCTCCTTTTTCCTACTATAACATTTCTACCTCTAAATTCTGTGGTTTGAGACTGTTTACGATTGGGAGATGACTGTCCCCATCCTGATTGCAACCACCTTTAGCTGAGCAATGGGGAGGGGCATTTAAAACAATTCTTGGATTTCTTCTTCACACATGGAATAACCTGAACTGTTTCCAGTTCCTAGTGAAGTCTAGTTTAGGTTGGCACTATAACATCCACAGAGCAATTCCATACGTCAAAGAGCAAAAGCCATGAAAGCAGGAACTTGGCTGTGGAGCCTGGAAATCCCAACAAATAGCTGAGGTGCTGGGAATGTCTTTGAGAGGTGATGCAAACCCTGGGATCATTTGAAAGATGCATCATTTGGATGTGGTTGGGGATAAAGTTCCTGCAACACCCTCAGCAACTCTGCTGTGCCAGGGCTGTTTAAAGCAAACAGGAACATGTTACTTTTAAAGGTGAGAAGCACAACTAACACAAATATTGCTCTGTGTAGTGGCAGCAGTTCAGGAATTTTATCTGTGTCCATATGATCATAATGGTCACTCTTACACTGTGATCAGCCCTTTCCCCCCCTTTTTTTGCAGTTAGGTAAAAAGGATGAAATAGCAGAATATGAGCTCAATTCTCACAGCTCACTCACACATTATTAGTTTGCTAAATGTGTGTGTAGGTGTCAGAGGGGAAGTTTCAGCTGTTTCATAATCCAGTAAAAACTTGCAATAAACAAACTGCTCTGAAGTGCTTCATAAACTTCCACCCTTTCAGCAACATCTGTCTTTACCAGGCTGGGTTGGAAGCACATAGGTGTGTTCCTGTGGGAGAAGGAATGGCAGAGCAGTGGGCAGAGCAGATCCACACCATGGAAAAAACTGCTGACCAGAGGAAGATGTCTGCAGCTAATGCACGACTCAGGGTGTAGTTCACACCAGCTTGTACTAGGACTCAAGTTTTGGGTGTGATTCTGTGACTCAAGGGCAACATCCTCTTGTTCACAGAAATTGGCTTTTGCAGGGTTGTCTAATTTAGAATATATTAAATTTATTTTGTTTTAGAAGCAGACACTTAAGTCTTGCTCCAGTGTTTTTCCTTTGGGTGAGAACTGAGTACAGTGATTTTGGTCCAAAATACCAAAAACAGTGGAGGGAAAGCTGCAGGTGACACAAGGGTTGGAAGTGACAGCCTGTGCTGGCATGTGGATGGAGCGGGGGGGTTGTAATTTATTACTGGTGTGTGCAGCTCCTGGAGCAGGATTACCCTATAAATGGCAATCAGAAGTTAGTGCTGTCGAGCCAGCAGGTGTTCAGTGGGTCACAGCTCAGGGGCCTGGTGTGACCACAGCACACAACTGCACCCAGGTGAGCTGCTGGGAGCAGAATGGGGTAAAGTGCGGATTGGGAGCCCCTGCCCAGCTCTTGTGCTCCTTGTTCTGCTCAGCATGAGCACGAGAGGAAAATAGCAGAGTCTCTTGTGATCCCAGTGGTGACAGGGATGCTGTACAATTCACCTGGGGGTGCCACAGCAGCTCCTGTTCTGCTCAGCTCTGGCTCAAGCGTGGAGTAAGTGCTGACAGTAACGGGAGACACAAGAAAAGTATTTCTGAGAGAGCCTCTCCAATTACATTGTCTGGGTCTATTTGCTGACAATTAAAACCAGTTGCTCTGTGACACTGAAAGTCTAGTCCACCACTTGCCATCATTCAGGTGTCAGCTGTGTAGACGTGGCAGCCCAGACCAGAATTGTTCTGTAGTTCTGCACACACAACATCCCCCTAGAAAGCATGAAACTGATCCACAGCATTGCAGTGACCTTCCCAGTGGGAATAAAGCTGCAGATGGCAGCAGCTTCCTGTTGCTTCATGTTTTATGAGGTCTCTGTCAGGCTTTTGGGACATGACTGTGGGTGGACAGCAGCGATGGGCACTACCACGTGTGCACGCTGCCATCCTGTGAATAGCAGGACGTTGGGAGGATGAATCCCAGTCAAACAAGTCCCAGAGCAGCACAGCCCTGCACACGTTGGGTCTTGTGGGACTAATGGCACAGCAGAGTTGACAAATCCATGTCAGAATAAATTAAATCACAAAAGCATTACAAAGAGATAGGTTTAAGTAAACCAAAGTTCAAAGAATCCCAGAATAGCTCAGGCTGGAGGGGATCCATAAGGATCACTGAGTCCAAAACCCTGCTCCTGGCAGGACCACCTAAAATTAAACCATAGGGACTGAGTGTTGTCCAGACACTCCTTGAACCTGGTGCTGTGAGCGCTTCCCTGGGGAGCCTCTTCCAGGCACTGAGCAGCCTGTGGGTGAGGAACCTTTCCCAATGTCCCACCTAAACCTCCCCTGAGGCAGCTTCGTTCCATCTCCTCGGGTCCCGTCGCTGGTCCCAGAAGGGGGAGATCAGCACCTGCCCCCCGGGAGGAAGGTGCAGGCAGCAATGGGGTCACCCCTCAGCTTCTCTCCTCCCAGCTGAACGGGCCAAGTGGCCTCAGCTGCTCCTCCCAAGTGCTGCCCTCGGGACCTTTCACCATCCTGGTCCCCTCCTCTGGGCACAACTCCAGCCCTCAGATGTCCTTTGTGTGCTGAGGGGCCCAAACTGTCCCCAGGACTGGAGGTGAGGCTGCCCCAGTGCAGAGCAGAGCAGGACAGTCACCCCCCGATGTCCCCTGGGGCAGGGCTGGTCCTTGGGGCTGCCAGGGCACTGCTGGCTCCTGTTCCACTTGCCCTCAGCCCAAAGCCCCTGAGCCCTTTCCCCAGGACAGCTCCCCAACCCCTGAGGTAGAAGTTCAGCTCCTTTCCAACAGAGGCCACGGAAATGGAAGTTGAGGTACAGAGACGGAAATGGTCTGATGTCACCTCAGCCAGAGGGCTCACTGGGAAGCCAGAGCTGTTTCCTCTTTTTTACCTAATGTAGCTGTTCCCTAGGAATTAATCTTTCTGAATTCCTGATTGTTTTTTACAGCAAGCTCAGGCAGGAACAGGGAACTGATGGGTTGCTTTTCAAGTGACTGAGTTTCACTCTGCTCCTGATTCAAATCTGTTTGACCTTCCCTCTGCAGCATAAAAGGATTGATATGGGAAAGTCTTTTTCTACACTGTGCCACTGGAGTTTTATTTGAAAACGGAGAAGAAGGCAGTAGCAGCAAAGGAAATATATTGTTACTTCCCTCCTGATTTGCAGGATCTGTTGCTTCATTAGAGTCTGACTTAATATTTTTAATGTGGTAAGATTTTTGGAGTACAAAACTCAAGGTGGCAGATACACTAAAACTGTGAGGTTGTCCCTACAGTCTCCAAAGTGAGCAGGGACACTCCATGCCCCGGGTTCGGAGCAGCCAGAGCTGGCTGCCAGGGTGAGCAGGCAGTCACCTCTCCCCAGCCCATCCAAAACACAGCGAGGGCTCTTCTCAGAAGCTTTTTTGGCCCTTGTGCTTCCAGCCTTGGTTCCTTCCGCTCCCACTTTCTGCAGGTGGGACAGACCTTGTGTAAGTGTGTGAAGACACTTCCTGTGTGGCCAGAGAATACTGAAGGGTGGGCAGGTGAGCAGCCCTGGGTTTGACCAGAGCTGTTTGGAAGCGCTACTGCAGTGTGTCCGTCCTGCACTTCCACTACAGGACCAGTCAGAGTGGTCCTTTCCCTTGCCAGGGATCATGGGGATGTCACATTAACATCCTCTGGTCCCTCTTTGGCCCGTGGTTGGGGAGCTGGGGAGGGGATTCTGCCCTGGTATGGAAGCCAGACAAGGCCTGGGGAGCTGATATGGTCTCCAGGGCCCCTTGGCTGCTGTGGAGGACACGTCCCCACTGGTGTTGTCTGATTCCTCTCAGAGGGGTGTTTGGTTAATCACACAATCCTAGAATGGTTTGGATTGGGAGGGACTTTAAAGGCTCATCCTGTTCCACTTCCTGCCATGACCAGGGACACCTCCCAGTGTCCCAGGTTGCTCCAAGCCCTGTCCAGCCTGTCCTTGGACACTCCCAGAGATCCAGGGGCAGCCACAGCTGCTCTGGGCACCCCGTGCCAGGGCCTCCCCCTCCTCACAGGGAGCAGTTCCCTCCCAGTATCCCATCTAACCCTGTCTGCTGGCAGAGGGAGGCCAATCCCTGTGTCCTGTCCCTGCAGCCCTTGTCCAAAGTCCCTCTCCAGCACCCGTGCCTTAGCGAAGCAGCACCCTGCGGCTCTGTGCTCCCCGTCCCGTCTAACCCTGGCCCCGCGGCCGGGGGATGCCCGGCCGGTCCGGGGGGCTCCTGGCGTTGCCATGACGACGCCCCCCTTTCCCCGCATCCCCCCGGAAAGCTGCGGCGGGGCTGAGCGCGGCCCTGCGGATGCGGCCCCGCGGATGCGGCCCCGCGCGTTTCCACGGCGACGGCGCGGCTGAGCCGCCCCCTCCCCGCGCACACTCGGACCGGCCCCGCGCCCCTCCCTCTCCGC
>VZSE01000101.1:10734-31123 GCA_013398275.1 Promerops cafer
CTGCGCTGCCGCGGCTGCCCCGAGGGAGCCTCTCCGGGACGCGCCGGGGGTGGGAGCGCCTCGCACGGGGGACGCTTGGCCGTGTTCCTTCAGGTGTTTCTCAAACACCGGGTGAGCAGGTGCTGTCCCGCTGCCTGCAGTGACAGCACCGCAGCCCTGGACAGAGCCCTGCAGCGGGGAGGGCTTTGGTCCTGCCTAGCAATGCACTAACAGCCCAGGCTGTGGACAAGGTGCTCCACATGGTCCCGGACAGGTCCTGGATTGATTTCTTTACTAGTTATAAAAGAAAATAAGACACTGGACAGTTAGAAATATTTTGAGGTCAGGTATCCATCCTGTTTAGATGTTTCCATCTGCTTATAAGTGTGGAAGAATATCCGAACTTGCAGGTCTGGATGGTGAGCGGGGCTGGTGCTGTCAGGGGGCAGTGGGAGGTGGGTGTGGCTGTCCCTAGTGTGCCCCTCAGAAGTGCCCGGGCTTCAGGCTGCCTGCTGGCCTTGGTGTTCAGCCTGGACGGTGTCACCTTGACCCTTTTTGGGGTGCCACATGGGATCGCTGGCAACTGCTCATCCTCCCCACCTGTGGGTCTGAGCAGATCCCCAGGCCTGAAAGCTGGTCCTGGTGACAGCAGGTGACACCCAGCCTGAGTGTCTCTGCTTTGTCGTCTGTCTGAACCTAAAGCTGAAGGTGGCTTGCTGCTTTATTGCCCTTCTCCCTCTGATCTCCATTTTCACAGAATCTATTTGCTCTTTTGAAATGTGTAACATGAACAGCCTCTTACTGCACAGAAGGACATACATTTCATCTGGTTATGAGATGTTGATAAATACCGTGGCCCACTCCAAACCTCACCGTGCTGCTCAAGAACCCGGGAGCAGAACTTTGTGGCCCCTGGTTTGTTCCAGAGGAGGCATTTGCTCCTGGCTTCGGAGCAGCAGTTAAATTTGGAAGGGAAGGAGTGTGTGATCATCTTTCTGCACTTGGCCATCTGCCTGTACCAAGGGTATTCCTGAGTGCTCCTGTGTGTAAACAAAGCAAGTATTTTCTGCAGTGCCATTAGTCTCCTGAACACCTGCCCTGGGCAATGCCAGAAGACAGGGGAAGATCCACAAGGGAGCAGCTCTCAGCCCCGCAGGTCTCTGTGGTGCTCTGGTGTGCCACTTGCAGTTTTAGCATGATCCCAGCTGGTGGTCTTTCTTAAAGGTTCAATTTTGCCACTGGAGGTAATTAAAAATCCATATCTCAGCTGATGGCAAGGATGGAAAAGTTCTCTGTTATGGCTGAGGAAATTCCTGAAATAAATAGTTTACAGAATCTCAGGCTGGGTGAGGCTGGAGGCACCTCTGGAGGTCACCTTGTCCAGCCCCTGATCCATCAGGGCCACCCAGATCCAGCTGCCCAGGGTGTGTCCGGGTGGCTTTTGAGTCTCTCCAGGGATGGAGACTCCACCACCTGCCTGGGCACCTGCACCAGTGCTCGGCCACCCTGCCAGGGCAGAAGGGCCTCCTGAGCTCGGAGGGCCCCTCCTGTGTGTCACTTTGTGCCCGTGGCCCCTGGGGCTGTCCCTGGCCCCATCCCCTCTGCAGCCTCGCCCCGGGAATTTATCCCCAGTCATGAGATGCCCTGAGGCTGCCCTGCTCCAGGCTGGGCAGTCCCAGCTCTCTCAGCCTCTCCTCAGGGCAGAGACGCTCCAGTCCCTCCATCACCTTCATGGCCCTGTGCTGGACTCTGTCCAGTCTGTCCCTGTCTCCTGTACTGGGCAGCCCAGCTCGGGGCCCAGCACTCCAGGGCTGGCCTCACTGGTGTGGAGCAGAGGGGAAGGATCCCCTCCCTCCACCGGCTGTGACACAGCTCCCAGTGCAGCCCAGGATGCTGTCCTGCATTGCTGCAGGAGCACTCTGCTGGCCGATGGGCATCCTGGTGTCCAGCAGGACCTTCCCTCCCAGCTGGGTGGCCCCCAGCAGGTACTAGTGCGGGTTTTAGGAATATTTGAAATTCTGAGAAGCCACTAAGCGAATACCTGTTAATATTGTTTGAATTAGACTACTTTAAGCCCTTTTTGTGGTGAACAGAAGCACCTCTTTTGAGCAGATCATGCTTTATGAAGCGCTGCTGGGGCTGTGCAGCGGCTCCATGCTGGGAGCTGCTTTTCTCCACTTTCCTCTGTGGCCTGTTGCACACAGCATGTCCCTCCTCTTCCCAAGGAGTGGATCACTGCCTGGCTCTGCCGTGGTTTGGGGAGAGGCTGAGTGTGAGGGTGTGTGAGGCTGTGGCAGAGCTGGAGGCTCATGTGTACAGCAGATTATGAGATGCTCTGCAAGCCCCAGGTCCAGAATGTGGCTGTGCCAGCACCCAGCGATCCCTGTTGGATGAGCTAAGCCCCTGTGAGCAGCAGAGCCAGTGAGCCTGGTTGCCTGTGTGTGTGTGTTTTGTGGCCAGTGTCCGTGGCCCGTGTGACTGTGTGCACAGGCTGGTGTCCCAGCTCCCTCAGGTGCTCAGGATAGTCAGGGACCCCTTCTCCGTGTTGGTGCTTTGTTCCCTGAACCTGAAGGTTTGTCTCTGACAGAGACCACTGTTCAGAGACACTGATCCTGCTGTCAGAGCTGGCTGGAATAGGCTGGTGGGGTCTGGCTGCAGACAGACTCCATGTGAACAGCCCTGCTCTTACACAGAGCACAGGATTCCAGGAGCAAAGCAGCAGGGAGCAAAGCACTCCCAGATGAGAATTGTCTTGAAAAATTCCACCTTCCAGCCAGCACATTGTGGTGTTCTCTGCAGGGACCACCTGTATGTGTGTGGGGGTTTCTTGGGGTGGCTTTCCTTCTTCCTGGCTTTTCCAGCCAGGGATCCTTGGCTGCCCCTCAGCAGAAGGCAGAAGTGAGGAGTGGATGTGAGGAGTCCTTGTGGATTGGATGGGCAGCTGGCTGAGGAGGGGGGCTCACCTGCACCCTCTGTAAGACGTGGGGTTATACCCAATAGCAAGAAAAATGGAGAACTCAGGACCTCACTGCTAAGGCCAAAACAGCTGCAGCTCCACTGTTGCTCTTTTAAAAGCTGGCTGGGGAGGGGGGGTTTGAAGGCTGCTGAGCAGCCTGATTCTGGTTTGTCTGGGTGGGCAGAGCTTTGTCAGACGTCACTGGGACAAGTGTAGGCCAAAAGCTTTTTAAGACAACAGCTTAAAAAAAATAAAGATAAATAAAAGTTTTGTTCAATATCTAGGGCAATCAACAGAACAAATCATAGAATATCCTGAGCACAAGGATCCTGGTCCAACTCCTGGCCCTGCACAGACACCCCAGCAGTTCCACCCTGTGCCTGAGAGCATTGTCCAAATGCTCCTGGGGCTCTCACAGTCCTGTGAGAGCCCTCTGTTCAATGCCTGACCACCCTCTGGGGTTAAAACCTTTTCCTGACACCCAAGGAAAAGTGTGTTTGGTTTGCTAATTGTTGTGCTAATTGGCAGGTTGCATCCTGGTAGGCTGGATAAAGATCAGGCTGGATAAAGATCAGGCTGGATAAAGCCCCGAGCCACCTGGTGTGATCCCAACCTGCTGGGAGCAGAAGGCTGAATTACAGACCTCCAGAGGTTCCTGAATTATCCTGTGATGATGTGGCTCGCCCCAGGGCTTGCAGGAGACCCCCTGAAGGGATCTCTGGGGCAGTGGTATCTGCCTGGGCTCTGGCTCCAGGGTCTGAGGCCACCAGAGTTGTCTGAGCCGTGGGCATCCCGTCCATGACATCTTTTCTGCTCCCAGGGAGCAGGGTTATCCAAAGTGCCTTTCTCCTGCTGTGGCAGTGGTGCTAGGGCAGGTCATAGCTGTGGCTGAGCCCCTTTTCCTCATGTAGCACTCCTGACCTGAGATACCTGACATCAGGTTGGGCTTCCAGGGCGTTTTACACCGGGATTTAAAAAACTGTGAGCTGCAAACAACATCTCCAACCCTGATTCTCAGTCCTCCAGGTGGGCATGGAGCTCTGCAGCCCAGGTATTGTGTCATGCCCACACCTGTGGGGCCACAGTCCAGGGGCTGTGGGGGTTATCCCAGGAATCCTGAGTTAAAAGTTTAACAATGTGTGCTATGGTTGATGTGAGCAGTGTTGGTGGTAAATTGTTGTCTGACACCAGGGAAGCCCCTGACAAGAGGTGGGAGAGCCCTGGGAGCCACTGAGTTTCAGCTGTGGCAAGAGTGTGCTCACAAGTTCACACCAACAGTGTTCTTGCTGCTCATGTGTGGCCTTGGAATAGTTTTGGGCTTGGAATAGAATTTGTGCTTCATGTGTGCTCAAAGGGCAGGAGTTGGGCAAGGAGTTAGGGAAGGGTTTCCACCAGCAAGACAGAAGTTGCTCCAGTCAGAGGTGCTGGGGAAAGCACTCACACTGCTGCTGAGGGACAGATGAGGGAACAGGAGGCACAGTTTGTGGTAGAAGGATGGCATTGTTAAGGTTGTAGAGGACCTGTAAGATCACTGAGTCCAACAGCAGGGCAGGGCCGTGGGCTGGATGGGCTCCTCTGCCGCTTGGAGGGCTCCCAACCCCCTGAGCTGGGCTGCCCCAGTGCTGAGACATGCCCTTGGCTGCAGTGAGGCCTTTCCCAGGAGGCTGCTGGAGGAGAGGTTGTCTGGAGGTTAAGGCCTAAATCTCAGTTGTTTAGCTTTTCCAGTTTAAAGACCAGCACCACAGTCTCTAATCCAATTTCATTCTGTTCACCCTGAGCTCACAGTGTCCACAGCATCAGCCTAGCCCCCTAAGGATTTGGAGAGTGAAGCACAATCACAGAATATCTCAAGCTGGAAGGGACACATAAGGACCATCAAGTCCAACTCCCCGCTCCTGGCGCCCAAAATTAAACCATAATGTCGACTACTGCTTGGCATTTCCTGAGCAAGTATTTGCTTTTGTGTTCACATCAGAGACTGTGAGAAACTCAGGTGGAGCATCATGGACCTAAGCACTGGATCTAGTTATTTCTCTTCCTTTCTAGGCATTTCCAGTCCCAAGTTCTGTTTGAATTTTAAAACAAGGCAAAAGTTCCCACAAAATGAGGAGTTGTCCTTGAAATATTTGACCCAATGATGAATCAAGGATTGACTGGATTTAAGTGCCAAAAAAAGAGCAGATAGATTCCTACTGGGTATTAGGAAGCACTGAAGCAGGTTGGCTGCTAAATTCATTTTGGCTTTTGGAGTCTCTTGTCCAGATTAGTTTCTCAGTTCCTTCAGTTGTCCTGATATTTAAACAGTGCTTTTCTGCACCTGGAGAGCCTGAAAGGTCTGTGCTGTTTGCCAGTTGATCATCAGGTGTTTCTGGTCACAAACCTGACAGAACTGGGAAAAGTAGATCTTCCCCTTAATGTGATCACACCACCCCACTCTGTGCCCTCTGATTGTAACACCTTTATCTGAATGTCCTAGGTTTTAAAATTCCAGACTTTGTCCTTTGTAGCCCAATTCTTTGCTAACCCTGTTTCACTGAAATGAGCATCCTGTTTTCCACATGGATGTCTTCCCTTTCAAATTCCAATTGCATCAGAAGGGGCCAAGACATGACCGTGGTCCTCTTTGTAGCCCTGCCTCCATCCTGGCAGCAGGTGCTTTGGAGAGGGGGCTGCTGCAAGGCAGAACCCCTGGGCCCATGGGTGGGGGCTGGCCACAGCCAGTGAGGGCCAGTCGTGCCCTCGAGGCCCTGACAGTTTGCTTCCTTCTTGAGATTCGTGGCTAGACAGGTTGAGCATCACCAGTCCCATGAGAAACTCAGGTGGGGTACAGGAGGCATAAAGCTCCCCCCAGTAACTCCTGTCACTTGTGAAATTCTCTCTTGCAGCCAGTTAGAAGATCAAGGGTGACACTCCAACGGGAGAACGGGAAGGGGACCTGCAGGGAGCTCTGCCTGCTCCAGGGTGGGATTTGGCAGCCCTCAGTCACAGTCTGTCGGAGCATTGTAGGCCCCTGTGTGAGCCAGGAGCAGCTTGTGGTGGACCTGTTGTGCTCCTATCATCTTATGGTGGTGCCAGGTGAGAAAAAACCCTCAGCATTTGCAGGCTCTGAGCTGGGACCTCACAAGAGGGGCTTTCATGGGTCATGTTGATGCCAGCTGTGACCTTCGTGTGGGTTCAGTGGACCTTTAATACATCTTGCAGGGGTTTCTGCTGGGAGAGACCATCCTGTGCAGTCACTTTCTTGCTCCTTTGTTGTGTTTATACTGGTACCCAACTTGATTTCTTCCCTCAGGGCCTCGCTGTGTGCCCAGGCAAGGTGATGGACAGCAGGGGGGAGATGGAGGTGGTGAGGAGCACCAAGGGCAGTGCTGCTGGGGAGGTCAGTGTCCACGTGGTCACCACTGAGAGCACTGTGCAGAGCACCCACCTGCCCACCACTGCCTTCATCATCCCAGGTATGTGGAGCAGTCCCCTCCAACTGCTGCCTCCCCAGCCTGGATAGCCCACACTCCTTGTGTAGCTGTGCTCCTCCCAAACCTTGGCAGGCAAAGCCGAGCTGCTGTTGCCATCTTGGAGGTTCTCTGTAGCTATCCCACATCATGTGGACTGTTTGTGGTCAATCAAATCTTCCTGAGCTTTAAACTGAAGCCCTGATGTGAGGGGCCCTGAGCCAGGGCGGCACAGCATGCTGGGTGCCTGCTCTGCAGGGCTGTGGGCTCCTGGGCTGCTGCATTAGCATGGAATCCCAGAATAGCTCAGGCTGGAGGGGATCCATAAGGATCACTGAGTCCAAAACCCTGCTCCTGGCAGGACCACCTAAAATTAAACCATAGGGACTGAGTGTTGTCCAGACACTCCTTGAACCTGGTGCTGTGAGCGCTTCCCTGGGGAGCCTCTTCCAGGCACTGAGCAGCCTGTGGGTGAGGAACCTTTCCCAATGTCCCACCTAAACCTCCCCTGAGGCAGCTTCGTTCCATCTCCTCGGGTCCCGTCGCTGGTCCCAGAAGGGGGAGATCAGCACCTGCCCCCCGGGAGGAAGGTGCAGGCAGCAATGGGGTCACCCCTTGTCGGCGTCTTCCACTACTGCAACAAACGGGATGGGAACTGCTGGGCAGTGCAGTCTTAGAACCTTTTATTCTGTCATCAGTCTCATACAGCCAGAGGTGAGAGACACAGGAAAGATGACAAAGTTCATGCATGCCACAGCAGAACAAAGCTTAGCTCCGTTACAGGGTATTTCAATGTTTTCTTAGCCAGTAGCATACTGTGAAAGCTTAACAGGCATTTTGCTCCAGCAAATCATTAAAGAGCACACGTGGGCTTGCTTTTAGCAATACTCGCTTGTATGGCCTAAGAAACAATACACAAAAATCCATTATTAAGCTTAAAACTTTCTCCTATTTTGCTAAGCATATTTTTCTACTTTTTTCTACTTTTTCACATCCTGACTCTGCTAGACTTAAAAACCCAGTTATCGTTCTTGTCCTTGTGGCAACCATCATTGTATCTATTTGCTTCTTGATTCACATGGCAAAGCTTTGGGATTTTCATCTCTCTATACCTTCTTGGGATCCTTTACTTTTTATATTTCCCACAACCCCTCAGCTTCTCTCCTCCCAGCTGAACGGGCCAAGTGGCCTCAGCTGCTCCTCCCAAGTCCTGCCTTCGGGACCTTTCACCATCATGGTCCCCTCCTCTGGGCACAACTCCAGCCCTCAGATGTCCTCTGTGTGCTGAGGGGCCCAAACTGTCCCCAGGACTGGAGGTGAGGCTGCCCCAGTGCAGAGCAGAGCAGGACAGTCACCCCCCGATGTCCCCTGGGGCAGGGCTGGTCCTTGGGGCTGCCAGGGCACTGCTGGCTCCTGTTCCACTTGCCCTCAGCCCAAAGCCCCTGAGCCCTTTCCCCACGATAGCTCCCCAGTCTTGTTCCACAAGGCATACAATTTTTCAGGATCATCCCATCCTAGTTGCAGAATCCAGGTCTTCCTCTTGTTTCATGCACATCATGATTGGATTGCCCAGGTCTCGTCTGTCCAGAACTCTGTGTGAGGCCTCTCTACCCTCAAGGGTGTCCACTGCTCCTCCTAATTTAGTGTCATTGATAAAATTACTCAGTGGGCATTCAATTCCTGCATTCAGATTGTTTATAAAAAATTGAGGAGCACTGGCCCTAAACCCTGTGGAACTCCACTGGTGATGGCCACCAGGCCACCAATTCCTGTAAGGCTTTGAGCCCAGCTGAAAGAGACCCATCATCCAGTTGTTCACCTGATGGACAATGGACTGAATGAGCTCTGTACTGGACTCTTTGTCCAGAAGGGTACTGTGAGAGGCAGTATCAAGGCTTTGCTAAAATGCTAAAAAACCACATCTATTGGCTTTGCTTGGTCAGCCTAGTGGGGTGACCTTTCCATAAAGGGAAATTCAGTTGGTTAACCAGGACTTCCCCTTGTGACCACGGACTGCGTTGTCTCTCCAGTGTTTTTCAGTAACTCCCAGAATAATCTTCTCCAAATTTTACCGAGCACTGTAGTGAGACTGACAGGCCTGTAATTATCCTTCTTACCCGTCTGGAAAACTGGGACAATTCTGAGTGCAGTGTCTTTTAGGAGGTGTTTGAGCAAAGCATGGTTGTGTGTTAGGTGAGATCAGGGGTGTTCTCTAGAAGGAGATCTCCCAACTTTTCCTGGTGCCTCAGTTCTCACTGCAGAGAGGCCCTGGGTTGCACAGTGTGTTCCCTTGAAACTTAACTAAACTGGAAGTTGCAGTCCGGGAGCAAACACCTGTCACATCAGGGCACCCTGGGCACAGAAACAGTCTGAGATCAGGCTGAAGTAGAAGCCCTTGAATGTGGATAGTATTGCTGCCACCCCCCCAGCACGAGCCGTTACTGGCTGCAGATTTTTTGCGTCACTCTGCTTCCTTTGTGCTTTGGCCCACAGCAGAGCCCTCACCTGTGAGACCATGTCTTCTGGGATTCTGGGCTGCCTTTGAGCCTTGTTTGCATCAGTGAAATGTTCTGTGTATGCCTCTGGTTGTTTGTCTCCTTTGTTCCCTTCTCAAGCAAACGCCACCGCCATCAACCTTCCCGCGAGCACCTTAGAAATCCAGCGATTCCCCCGGGAGCCCCAGAGAAGCACAGGGGCCGAGAGGCCAGACAGGGGAGCAGGGAATGAGCCCATCACAGCTGCTGTCATTCCCCAGATCAGCGGGGTGCAGACCTGCAGCACAGTCCGTGTGCTGGAGTGGAAAGATGGGGTGGCAACTTTGCCTGGGAGTAACCTGCGGGTAAGTGTAGCCCTGGGCCACTGGGTTTGACCCCTCTGCCTCTCCCCACAGCTGCTTCTGCTTGTAAATCCCTCAGCCCGTGCCAGGCAGGGAGCACCAGGGTGTGCCGTGGTCCCCCTGCACTCCAGCCGGAGGATCCCTTAGCTGCTCCAGCTCTTCTCCTGCCCCATCCCTACGGCCCTGCCATCCTGGGAGCTTAGCACAGAGCTCACAGTGGTGCCTGGGGGGCTGCAGCAGCTCTGCCCTGCACAAGGAGGCAGAGGGGTGCTACATGCTGTGCAGGACATCTTCCCTTCCAAACTGCTGTGGACTTGGCTCTGCCCAAGCTCCTGCCCTCAGCCCGGGAGCAGCGGCCTCGTGCTTGTCTGGCAACGGGTGCCTCAGGGGTACCCTCAGTGCATGACAGCTTGCAGAAAATGCACCCATTTCTCAGCTGCTGCTCAGCCTCAGGACACCTCATCCTCCAACCACCCACCTGCCAGCTCCAGCTGGGTGCCCAGCACAGGCTGCAGGCTGGGCACCTTCACATGGCCTGGGATGCTGTGCTCACATCTGTCCTCAGAAGAGCTGTGCTCTTGTCAGACACACTAATGACCAAACCGTGTCCCTCATTTTCAGACCAACCACCCAGTTACATGTCTGTCCTGCTTAACTCTTTTTCCTTGCTTTTTGTTCAATGACACAGTTCCGGATAAATGAGTACGGGACGCTGAAGGTGGTGAGTGCTGATAAGGTGCCTCCTGTGGAAGCTGTAAAGGAGGGTCACACAGAGAAAGATGGGGACTCCGAGGTGGCACCCCCCAGCAGAGACAATCCTACTGTGGCTCAGGGTAAGGGCATCGTGGTGGCACTTGTGGGGTTGGTACCACCGTCCAGCAGATGCTGTCTGCTGTCTCCGTGGGCGAGGCAAATGTCTCCTGCATCTGCTGTCCTTCCTTGTGCCTCACTGCTGCTCCTTTCTGTCCCAGACGTGCCGGAGCAGCCCACGCTGCCGGCAGCGGAAGGCCTGTGCCACTGCGATACCTGCGGCCGCAGACACGTGTGGGACGGGGCCCGGGAAGGCAGGGGCTTCTGCAGCGAGCACTGCCACCAGCAGTTCAAAGAGAGGTAAAGGAAGGGGGGTCTGTGCCCTGCAAAGCCGGATCCATCCTTCTGCCCTCCCTCCCTGCCCTGCTCCACGTGCTCCGGCGAGGGATGTGAGCACATCTGCCTCTGGCGGGTGCTGGGGTCCCGCGTGTTCCGCTCGTTCCTGGAGGCAGGCTGGGGGAAGGAAAACTTCGCAAGCGAACAGCAGGAAGCAGGGGAGCCAGATTTTCTCCTGCCCAGTTTTTGGCCTTGTAAACACGTATCTGCTGGAGCAGGAGGTTGCTGTAGTGGGGGCTTCCAGGCTGAGCAGCAGTGGAAGGCCACAGGTCACAGGGGCATTTCCAACCCTACTCCTGACTCCTGAGAGTGTGTGACTCTCAGGACTTGTTTTCCAGCATCTCTGGTGCAGCTTAGAGTCCTGCTACTAAACTAGATCCCTTTTGATCCATCCCTGGGTTCAGGTTTCTGACACCCAAGTGCATGAGGGTGACTCTGGCCTGTCCCTGGCTCTAACTCTTGGCAGCTTGTGTGCATACATCTGTCAGGAGGGGTGGGTGCATGGGTGAGTAAGAAATGGGGTACAGTGATTGTCCATCAGCCCCTCCCTTACTGACATCCCAGGCAGTGTCACTGTGCTGCACTGGCTGCAGTGCTTGGCCCTCCCTCCCTCTGTGCAGGTCTGTCATTGTGGAAAACTCTGCCAGCAGCACCAATGCCACTGAAATCCTCAAGCCTATGAAGAAACGAAAGAGGAAGGACTATCAGAGCCCCTCAGAGGAAGAATATGAATCTGAGCAAATGGTAGGACAAAGACAGGGAGGGGGTGGGTGCAGCCAATGTCCTGGGGGCTGGAGGCCAGCCCTGTGTGCACAGATCTCATCATGCTGCTCAGGGCTCTGTCAGCTGCAGGTCAAAAGGGAAACATGTTGGCCAAAATGCCAAAAAGACTTGAATGTGTGGAGATGAGGGCTCCTAGCACCGGGCTCGTTGTTTGGCATGTGGAGCACTGAGGCCTGGGCAGTGCCAGATTGTCCAGGCTGGGCTGTAGGCACTGAGCACTCTCAGCTGCTCTCTTGAGTCTGGGCCACCAAAGTAAGGGCTGAAGTAGGGGAGTGTTGGTCTGTGTGCTGGGTGTCCTGGGGAAGGGAGAGACTTGGACAAGGTAAGGAAGCTCTGCTTGCCAGCCCTGACTGTAGCAGGTCCAGTCCAGGTGCGATTGCTACCAGTCAGCAGCAAAGTCCCTGCAAGTTCCCATCTGGCAGCCCATTCTGGGCCAGGCCTTGGTCAAACCTCGTGGGGGTGCACTGTGGCCCTGGGCACCAGTGTGAGGATACAACACACAGCCAAAAACCTCTGTGTGGACCTGGCTTCTGTTTCGTCTGCTCTCGTGTCTAGGAGGAGAAGCAGGAAGAGAGGAAAAGCTCTGTGGAAGACTCTGCCATGAGCAATCTGGAGGCTGAGGCGTGGAACGGGAGCCAGCACGGTACGGAGGGCAGGGTGGGCGGTGCGGTGAGCACTGCTGCTGGGGCTGGGGGTTCCCTCCTGCAGGGTCAAACACCCACTGCAATGCGCTGGCATGTGGTCCTGAAGGCTTGTGAGCTCCTCTGCTTGCTTGATCCTGCTCTCTCTGTCTCTTTCCATTTCTCTCCTTTCCTCTCTTTCTCTCCATGGGAAGGGGACCACCCTACGGACACGGCACTGGCCCGTGCTGGACAGAGCTTCCTGTCCCTGCCCTCAGGAGCTCAGTTTGTTACTGGCTCGTGGACACTGTGTTTGCTCCCAGTGACGCTGCCCTGAGCAAGAACAGGAGTGCAGCACGTGTGGGTTTGCCCTCCCTTGGGATGGGCTCACGGGGAGCTCCCCTCGTGGCATCAGGAGCTCACAAGTTTGGGAGCTGCTCATGTAGGTGCAGTGCCACTGAAGCCATGTGATTTGAGGTTGTCTCGTGCCGTGGGGATCTATTGCAGGTCTGTATCAGAGATCTCAAAAGCAGAGCTGTCGACATGGAGGGAAAGGAGACAAGCTGAGGGATGCAGTGTTTGCTTGGTTGGTTTTTTCCCTGCAATGTCAAGGGAAACTTTGGGAAACACTGAAAATAAACATTTATGGGAAACCTTTTGTCTTTGAGTACTGAAGGTCATACTCAAAATAATTTTAAAATTAAACTGTTCCAACTTCATACTCCTCCCCATAACCAAGGGCAGGGACAGTGGCAGGGGCCAGGCGTCATTAACCCCTGATGTTACACTGAGTTAACCACCGTTAGAAAGGAATCTCATATCTCCTACCTGCTTCTCACTCTGAGCCCTGAGCTTGTAACCTTCCCTGCTGCATACAAGTCAGCAGTGATGAGCTTTGTTACTTCAGTGTTTTATTTTCTCTTATTTTAGAAATACTTCAGCAAACAAAATACACATCTGCTCTGACTCTTGGTGTATTTGTCACTCCCCAGAAGTGCAGAGCTTGTACTCACAGATTCCCCAGCCATGCCTGGCACTTTTTCTCTGTCCTAAGGAATAATAAAAGTGTTTTTCACTCTGAAGATGTCAGCAAAGCAAGGTTAGTCACCTTGCTAACTGAAGTTCAGCTTTAATTTCTTCCCTAAATTTCTGGTTTTTTTCCCATCTCCTCTTCCCCTAAGCCCAAAGGAGGAAGGAGTTGGTCTGCTTTTCCCGTGCATTTGTGGCCTGCCCTGCCTGAGGCTCTCTGCCATGGCTGACCTGTGGCTGGGAATTCCTCAGCACTGGAATAGGCACAGCACCCCTGGAGTCCCTTCAGCTGCTGCAGATTAGGGAGACAAAGAAGCTGGAGAGCAAGAGTCTTGGGTTGTGTTCATAGGTCTTGGGCAAGGCCTTTGAGGCCTTTTCAAAGGCATGAAGGGTCACCTCCCTGCCTGTGAAGAGACAGTGATGTCTTCTTTGTCATATGGGCAAACACATCTCTAGGGCGTCAGAGTGGCCTTGCTGTGCCACGGGGGCTCAGGTGGCTGTCTCAGAGCAGAGGATGGCAGAGCTGGGATGTGAACCTGCTGCTGGTTTGACTGTCCAGGAGCCCCTTGCAGCTGGGAATGATTCCCAGACCTCTGCATGGATCCTGCTGGCTGCCCCAAATCCATCCTGTGTGGACGTAGCAGATGTTCTGGCTGGAAGAGGGTCTGGTCAGGTCTGGTGTCCTGATGGCTTGTCCCTCACACTCCCTGGAATCCTAGACTCGTTGGAAGGGACCTTAAAGCCCATCTGGTTCCATACCCTGTCATGGGCAGGGACACCTTCCACTAGCCCGGGTGCCTTACTAGGACATGGTTCAGGACATTTGGGTCATGGGGCCTCCCAGCTCTGCCCCTTGTTGTGCGGCCGGCCAGGCTGGCTGGAGCAGGGGCTCTGCTAGGGCGGTGCTGAGCTTTGCCGGGATGCAGGACCCTGTGTGAGAGCGGGAGGCCCCCGAGGCAGCGGGGCGGGGCTGGAGCGGCCCCTCCGCAGCATTTGTGTGCGTTTGTGCTGCGCTCAGGTGCCAGTGAGGAGAAGAAAGAAGGCTGGTCTTGGGCGTCCTACCTGGAGGAGCAGAAAGCTGTCGCTGCCCCTTTAGATCTCTTCCAGGATGTGAGTTGGGATTTTCCTGTCTTTTTCCCTCTTTCATCTTTTCTTTTCTTTCCCTTTTTTTTCCCACCCCTCCTCCTTCTCCTCTCTTCCTTGCTTCCCTGTTTTGTGGGACTTTGAGCAATAGCCAAGCTCCCGTTGTCAGCTGGAAGTGACCGAGCAGCCTCCAGTTTTGATTTGCCCAGACTCCCACTCCCCAGCAGGGTGCTGGCCCTCATCCTAAACGCCCCCCCTTTGCCTAGGACACTGCTGTGACTCTGGCAGGGTGGTGGAGCCTTTCCAGCCATTCCTGGAAGCCAGGTGGGCTCTCCTGAGGCTGTGTTGCAAACAAGTCAGGCCTGTGCCCCACTCCCCGAGCTGCAGCTTTTACCCCAGGGACACCTTGCCCTGCCAATAGCGAGAGATGTAAATCCATAAGGAGGTATAATACTGTTTTCTTCCTATGGGAAAAAATTAAAATTTGGATGACAACATAACCTGTGGCCCACAGCCTCTTGGTCCCAGCAGCTCCCATTGCCTGGTGGTTGCTCCCCTGGTGGGTTCTAGACCCAACTCCCTGTGTTGGTTTTACATTGTAGTTTAATTTTTGTTTCCAGTACCAAGTAGCTTCCCAGCACAAGAATGGCTTTAAAGTGGGGATGAAGCTGGAGGGGATTGACCCACAGCACCCATCTATGTACTTCATCCTGACAGTGGCTGAGGTAAGGAGCCTCCAGTGCCCATGTTCCTGAGTTCCTCCTGGCTCCCACTCAGCCAGAGGCTCTGGGGCAGGGGAGGTGCTGCCAGCTGGCCCCTGGAGGAGACAGGGCCTGTCGCTGCAGGAGATGACCTGCTGCTCCAGCACCTCAGACAAACAAGCAGGGAGTTCCTGACAGCTTGGAAAGACAGGACACAGCACTGTGGAGCTGTGTTGGTCTCTCTGTCACCCTGACACAGCGGGAGGGGTTGTGGTGATGGCAACAGCTTATGTCCCTGAGACAGGTCTGAGTCCTTGAGATGGAGAGTGTGGAGGCATCCCACTGCTCTTTCTTGTGTCCATGCAGATCCACTTTCCACTGAGCCACATGGCAGCTGAACCAGCCTTGCCTCGCAGAGCTCCCCAGGCAGCCAGTGTGGCATTTAGCCAAAATCCCTGCACCAGCAGCTCGCCGGGCTGCCGAAAAGGGAGTCTTTGCAGCTTGCTGGATCCAGCAAGGTGCTCCACCATGGCATTTAATGCACCAGCCTGAACATCCCTTCTTTGGGCTGGCTTGTAGTGGCTTTGCACTGCCCTCGTTCCATGTTGGACACCCTTTGGGACTGGTTTGTGCCTCCCAGTTTGGGCACTGGCCTGTGATTGACTTTTGGCTTCCCAAAGTGACCCATGCTGAGCTGGTGTGTGGGAGGGGAGGGGGTGTGATACTCAGCCAGGGACAGCAGCAGGTCTCCATGGCCCTTTCCTTCTCCCTCCCTGCTGGCAGGTGTGTGGTTACCGCATGCGTCTCCATTTCGATGGCTACTCCGAGTGCCACGACTTCTGGCTGAATGCTGACTCCCCTGACATCCACCCAGCTGGCTGGTTTGAGGAGACGGGGCACAAACTCCAGCCCCCCAAAGGTAAGGAGTTAATTCATCTCAGCTGGTGGGTCCTGCTGAAGGAGGGGGATGAAGAGTGGGCCAAATGTAGAGCTTGAGGTGGCGACAGGGTGGCTCCATGGGGCCAGGGAGGAATGCTGCTGTACTGGGGGAGCTCCACAGGACAACATTTCAGGCACCCATCTCTGCTTGCTCACATTTTCCCTGTTGCTCTGGACCTCCCCGTGCCACCAGCTGTGCCCCAGGGCAGGCAGGAGCGGAGGAGGAGCTGTGCTCTGGATTTCCACTCCACTGCTCCTGTTTCCTAACACCCCTTCAAAACCACCCATCAGCCCTCAGCCATGGGCTTTGGGCATCCCAGGGCTCCTGCAGATCCTGTCTGCCCGCAGCAGGATATGCTGGCCGGGTGACAGGGGGTCAGGGATGGCCAGGCTCACCATCACATCTCCTGGCTGTGAACTCACTGCTCTCATTTCTCTTCCTGAGGGGTTGTAGGTTATAAGGAAGAAGAATTCAGCTGGACAAACTACCTGAAGTTAACAAAGGCTCAGGCAGCTCCTAAGCACCTCTTCATGGTCCGAAACACTGTGAGTAGCAGCATCTCCTTCCTGCCAGAGCCTACGGGTTCGGGTGTGACTCCTCCCCTCCAGCTGAGCAAAATGCTTCCACCAGCACTGGGCTTTCTTTGTCCATCCCACACCCCTCAAGCCCACTGTGCTCAAGAGCCAGGAGCCTGTGGCACACTTTTTTTGCTCAGGATCTGTAGCTTGGACACTCATTTGATATGCCCAGAATTGGT
Source organism: Promerops cafer (assembly GCA_013398275.1). Classification (NCBI taxonomy): domain Eukaryota; kingdom Metazoa; phylum Chordata; class Aves; order Passeriformes; family Nectariniidae; genus Promerops; species Promerops cafer. The sequence continues at coordinate 27,014 of VZSE01000101.1, forward strand.
GCTGGTCTGATTCTGTTTCATCCAGGTTGATCTCATGGACAATTAAATCTGAAGTACCGGTGAGGAGAAGTAACTACTACTCTCAACAATTTTTTGGCTAAAATACATCACTTAATGTTTCACAAGTATAATTCCTTTGTCTCTGTTTTGTGTCTTTGTTGTTTCTGTGTCTATTTTTGTCACATGGAAGCTTGGGTAAGGAAAGTGAGAATATAGGAGAATGAAAAAGCTGATTGTTCTTTTGTCAGCTGCAGAGGAAACTCACCCTACTGGCAAATCAGCCTCTCCAAGTTATTTATTGTGTCTAAACCCTAAATTGCTGCAACAACCCCACCAGTATGTGTGATGCAGTGTTTTGCACAGAATCTGGATCCAAGAAATAAAGGCAAGGAAGGGAGAAGGGCCTCATCCCTGCTCCTCCTGCCATGCCTGAGGCATTGGTCACTGCTGACTGTGACCGCAAACGAGTGTTTTGGGACAAAGTCAGAACTGGTGTCAGTTGGAGGTTTTTTCTCTTGGAATTTACTGCTTACAGAAGATCCTGAGGGTATGAAGACGACTTTTCCTCTTTCTTCGTGTGGCCCAGCTGAGTTACTTACCCACTTCCTCTTTCCTTGCACAGCAGCACACTGCCCACCTGGGAGCCTGAGTGGTCCCAGGCCTGTCTGGAGGCCAGACAGGGTCTGGTTTTGGGAGGCTTTGGGCAGGTGCCTCCTTACAGCAGGCATAGGAAGTGGTGAGGAAGGAGCTAGGCCTGCAGCTCTGAAAAAGCCCTGCCCCTCTCTCCTGCCAGCACGAGGCTTCTCCAGGCTTCAAGGTGGGCATGAAGCTTGAAGCCGTGGACCGCATGAACCCTTCCCTGATCTGTGTTGCCACAGTGACTGACGTGGTGGACAATCGCTTTCTGGTGCACTTTGACAACTGGGATGATACTTACGACTACTGGTAAGTGCACAGAGGTTCTTGGGGGGCCAGTGGTGGGGAGACACCCACAGAGGGCCCTGTGTAAGAGCTTGGGTATGTTTTCTAGGTGTGATCCCAGCAGTCCATACATCCACCCAGTTGGATGGTGTCATGAGCACGGCAAACCCCTCACACCTCCTCAGGGTGAGTCAGTGATCAGTCAGGTGCAGCCTGGGAGTGCATCCCTTTGGGAACAGGCTTCCCAGGGTGGCATGGGGGTCCTGGGGACACAAACCTCCTGCCAAGGCTCCTGTACGCATGATCAGGTGCAGCATGGTGCTTGTCATGGTGCTTTTGTTAGGCCAAGTCTCCACTCAGAAATACGAGGAGGACCCCACGTGTCTGTGCACACCCAGCTATTTCTGCTTCCTTGTACTGTGGGTTTCATGTCCATGAGAAAACAACAGCACTTCTTGGTGTCTCTGGTTCCTGTGTGCCTGGCACAGACTTGGTTGGCCCTTGAAGGCAGTGGGGCATTCTGTGGTACTTTCTGACTTCCTGCTGGCATGTCTCACCTTCTGCATCTTCCCCCTTCCAGATTATCCTGATCCTGACAACTTCACCTGGGAAAAGTACTTGAAAGAAACTGGAGCATCTGCTGTCCCAGCTTGGGCCTTTAAAGTGGTGAGTGTCACATCATCTGCTCCACCCCACCTGGGCCGGAATTTGGGTATCTTCATTGTCAGGTCTTTGCTTTTGTGACAAGTCCAGTGATGTTCTGTATTCTCCTGCCACAGGCCTAGGCTTTGGATCTACACTCAGGGTTCAGAAGTCAGGGCTATCCTGGGAAAACAGTTCAAAATTGGGAAAAATGAGTATGACTGTGCCCTCAGCTAAACAGGAGCTGCGTGATGGGAAATAATTTAGGTTTGCTTGATTAGTTTTTGTCTCAAACTGCACCACCAGCAGCCGTGTCCAGCAAAGCGTGGTTGCAATACAGATCCCCAAAATGTGTCTCTTAGAGACCTTCTTCCCTGGGGCACATCTTGTTAAAGACAGCTCAAATGCAGGGAGCCTATTCCTGCTTTCTCCTGTTGCTGCTGTGAGCTGGGATGGCTCTTCCCCAGCCAGGCCAGGGGTGGGAGCTGGGCTCGAGGAGGACACGGTGCTGGGAAAGCTGCTGAGGGGGCGGGAGCCTGCAGCTCCCTGCTCCCCCTGACTGGGCTCTTCCAGCGCCCACCCCACGGCTTCCTGGTCAACATGAAGCTGGAGGCAGTGGACAGGAGGACTCCTTCATTCATCCGAGTGGCCAGTGTGGAGGACGTGGAAGACCACAGGATAAAGGTGGGTGCTGGAGCATCAGTGCTGAGCCTGTGTCCAGGCACTGTGCTGGCTCGCTCCTGCCCTTCCCCGCTCACTGGGAGTGTGCAAATGTGGGCAGGTCCCAGTGCCTGGCTCCAGCAGTGGAGAGCCTTGTGCTGCACTTCAGCTCTACCCTGCTGCTTGCTCTCAGCTCGGAGGGCTCTGGAGCTCCTCAGAGAGGTGTGCTGGCATTTGAAGGGTGACCCCTCTACTTGCTTCCCCAGGTCCATTTTGATGGCTGGAGCCACGTGTATGATTTCTGGATTGATGCAGATCATCCAGACATCCATCCCATGGGCTGGTGCTCAAAAACGGGACACCCATTGCAGCCTCCTCTCAGTAAGTGCTGCACTTGTGTCAGTTCCTCCCTACAGGGCACAAACGTGCCAGACACCCCTATCACTGCCACCTGCCCATGCACAGAAATGGGAGGACAGGTTCTGGCTGAGAATGGGCAGGGAGGAGAGGCCAGTCCATGGATTTGTCAGTTGGAAAAGCCCTCCCTGTTTGGTGCAGGCAGGGAGCCCAGAGCCCTGGCTCTGCCTGGGCTTGCAGTTGTGACAGCCTTTCCTTTCTCCTGTTCCTCTCCTCCGGCTGCAGGGCCAAAGGAACCAGCCTCCTCTGCCCATGGGGGCTGCCCAAGCCTGGGCTGCAAGAGTATCCCTCACTCCAAGAGCTCCAAGTACAGCTTTCACCACAGGTGAGCTCCCTGGCACAGCCCGGAGGGGCACAGCTGCTTCCCTGTTGGGCCGGGCCAGCTCTTCCTCTGCTCCTCCTCACCTGCCTCCCCCACCAGCATCCAGCCCTTCCCTGCACTCCCCCCACACCTGGCTCTGCCCCCTGCTCCCCCGGGCCAGGCCCCGGGGCAGTACCAGGACCCCAGCTGGAGTAACCCCTGTGAGCCCCTCCTGTGCCTGTCCTGTGGCCCCAGAGCCCCTGAAGGTGTCCTGTGTGTCCACCTACCACGGGCACCTGTGGGCTACGGTGCGGATGCTGTTCCCCCCACCCCTCTTGGATGCCTTTCCCTGTCAGGCTTTGAGCTGGGAAGTCCCAAGAAGTAGCAGTGCATGGTTCGAGCTCAGGCAGTCATTTGAGGGACCTTTTCCAGGGGAAACCAGGCTGGGTCTAGTGCCAACCCCAGCACTGGGCTGGTGTCAGGAGGAGCCGGTATGGTGGAGTATCCATGAGGATGGGGAGGGCAGGTCTGCCTCCCGGGGCTTTCTCTGTTGGTCACGCTCCCAGCACACACTTGCTGCTCGCTCTGAGGCTGGATGCCTGTGGGGGCAAGGGAAGTTGGAGAATCTGGGAGCCCTGATGAGCTGCTCAGTCAGCACACTGGTGCCTTGCCCAGGGTTGCAGGGGTGCCAGAGGGCCAAGGTTTGTACCTGGAGGGACTGGCTGTTCCCTGCCCCCAGCAGCCTGGCCTCAGGAATTTGCTCAGCACATCTTTCCTCTGCCTTCCATGGCCAGGGCAATGGCTGCCCGTGCTCGGGGGCAGAAGGGTGGCCCTGCTGGCTCGTCCCCCCGTGCTGTTCCAAGCTGGGCCCAACGCTTGTGTCCCCTCTGTTCTCTAGGAAGTGCCCCACACCGGGCTGCGATGGCTCAGGCCATGTGATGGGGAGGTTCACAGCCCATTACTGCCTCTCAGGGTGCCCGCTGGCAGAGAAGAACCAGGGCAGGCTGAAGGCCGACTTGTCTGACACCGAGGCCTCGACTCGCAAGAGGAGCCCGATGGGTTTCCCTCAGCGAAAGAAATCTCGGCACCATGGGAGGTAGGGGCACAGCCAGCGAGCCCCGTGCGGGGAGGGCCCCTGTGCCGCCACTGCCTGCCCTGGCAGGGGTCAC